>UCOM01001211.1:0-46958 GCA_900474385.1 Ormyrus pomaceus
ATATATATATATATATATATATATAATGTTCAGGTATCGAGAATTTGTAGCATCCCTCATTATACATATACCGTTCACAGAGCGTAAGTAGATTAGTGTCTATAGATGCCAGACTTATGTACCCGAACATGATCGTCTTTCGCGCACGCAACCACTACATCGAACGTTCATCATAATCTACGTCTACCATCGATATTAGCGTCTTTGTGCAGGATAATGCAGGAGAGATCATTGCTGGACTCACCTTTGTGGCGCAGACGAAGCACGTAGTGACAACTTTCGATATAACGTTCATGAGATTTTTAGTCTCTTGTATGACATTATCGACCTTTATGAATGTCGCAGCCTTTCCCACGGTGGGATTCTTCACCGTGAACTGCAGCTGCTGGACGTACGTCGGCACGCGGTCCAGGTTCTCCAGGAGTTCCTTTTTGTGTGGCCCACCCGGTACCTGCACCCATACAGACACGTGATACGAAGTTGCGATATTGACCAGTACGTCAAACGAACGCATTGGATCCGAGCTTCAAGACTTTGTGTCAGAAATCAATAAATTCTAGGCTCCGTGTTTTCATCTCTTACAATTATTAGTGTCTCTTTTTAATGTTGCTCATGAGATCGTAAAGTTATTGTGTTTTAGTATTGTTTTTGAACTTTAATTTCCTGTGTTATATATAGCTATTTATTGTCCGCATTTGGACTGGTCAGTATTTGAAAAGCTCGAAAAATGCGTTTGTTTCACGACGTTATCGATTGATCTCGACTGCATTTGCTTAAAACTCTGTAGTATATGCAATGTATATGCTACCGTTATCTAAGCTATGCGATCGTATATATCGTTACTGTGTAATATACTAAGTACGCTTGAGCATACACCTTTGACAAGCTCTCTCTCTCTCTCTCTTTCTCTCTCTTTGACACTGCTAATGCATGGAGAAATAATTAATTTTCAGAACATCTCTGCAGGACTATCGAAGGTGTTTGCACGCGCGTTCAATGTTTATATGTATCATCTAAGTAATTCCTAATTCAACACAATGCATTAGTAAAAAGTTTAAATAAATAGAAGAAATATAATTAAGATAGATAGAAGTAGTCAAGAGTGATCATGTGAGTGACAGTGATACAGTACAGACCTTGTTGCTTTTGCCAGCTTCGTGAAATATCGAACGTTATATATTTACATATGGCTTACTGTTCAATATTTCAGCATCTTGACATAGAGTGCTTTACTTTCGTCAAGAGACGAGTGACATACATATTATTTAAAGTGAACAGCAAGAATCAAGTGAGGCTTGTTATTTTTCTTTTGTTTATAGGAAGCCAGCAAAAACTTTGGGACACATTATAGTCATGCCCCAGATAGTGGAAGGAGGGGGACCACAATGCACATAGACGTCGTCCACAGACGGAAGCATTCCCGTAGCATCTAAAACACACCTTACTATCGTACACAGAAAAATCTTATATTTATGAAAGTATGTACGTTACTCAGATAATACTCAGAGTGCACATTATAGTGTTTAAAAAAAAAGAGAGAGAATCATTTCAATTTAAATCGCGGTTGTCTAGAACCGCGCTCATTTATCAAACATCAATACTTTAGTTAGCACATGAAGTAATGTCTTGATGTTTACATTGTTAAATTTGAGTTTTTGAGCGGGATTCGAATGGTTCATCGATCGAATTGGTCGTAACATCTCTTTTGGTCATAAATAAAAGTGTTAACACATAATTAAATACAGCTAAACGATTAATAGTTATGGGCTAAGGTGACACAATGTTTAATGAATAAGAGAAAGATGGAAAAAATAGATTAAGAGATGAGTAATGAAAATATTTTTACAGGCGAAAATGTGACATTTACAAAAATAGTTAACAACCAACGGGTCTAAAGTAAAGATAGAAAAAGTTACCTGGATGGAGGCATTCAAGAGCGAGGGTCAATCGAAAGGGCGTTATAATACAGAATTTACAGGTTAGCACTTATCTCTCAAAGAAACAGTTAATGTGAGAGATCGAAGTGGTATAAATTTGGATAGCTATATGTAGAAGTTTGCCTAGCTAGGATGGTCGAAGGGCAGCAAACGTGTTAATTTCAACGTGTCTAATGCTAAGATATTGCGCATGAGCTTCATCCAATTGCTTGTTTGCAGCTCGTGACTTTACAGAGTGACAGTGAGTAAATTCTTAAGGTGCTCTTACGGTGTATTTATAGATACGTACTTGTAGCGTGTGAGGTACAGATAGAAAAAAGACAGAGAATAGAGAAAAGAAGGTTGGATGTAGCTTGTGCGCAAGAAATTACGAAATAATAGTATAAAAAAAAGGAAAAAGAAAGTAGTCCAACAGTAAGTAACGTAAGAGGAAGGTAGTTAATAGCACGAATATTTGGATTCAAGTCCAATATAGAATTCGTAAACAATGGATAAAGAAACAGTTGTAAGATGATTCAGAACATTTCCAGATAGTTAGGCGAGCAAATTGGGAATCGGGCGAACGTACCTGGTAGCTGAATTGTCTCACAACTTTGTACAATCTGTTGGCCTCCTCGGCAAAGTATTCGGCCTGCGTGAACAGATCCTGGGTGGTTTTCAAGGCTCCCTCGCCCCTCGTGAACTGGTACATGGAGAACGCCATCGAGGACATGTTTTTCGCCCGCTTAACGATGTCGTTGTTCTCCTCGAGGGCCGTGCCGTTCTCCTGCCACTTTTCCGTCTCAGCGTCCATTTCCGAGGTGATGCGTTTCATCTCCAGGCCGGCTTTTGCTATCTTTGCCTGCTCTTCGCTGTCTAGCCTAACCGGCTTTAGGGGTTTGCTCGTTGTGCCGTGTTTCTGGATAATCGTCAAGGGGTGCATCGTTAGTTTCGAACCTTTTCATTCTAGTTCAAGATTTAATGATACCTACTCCTGGTCGTGGAAGAGACATGTAAACTTGCTTCTCAGGTCGACTTTGACTTAGCTCAAGAACATCTTTTGCCACTGTTGTCACATCTGACATTAACCATTGCCACATGTCTGCGAATACTGGAACAAGCAAGCATTTAATATTTTATTGAAAGCGTCAAAGATGATGTATTGTATGTATACTTTATAACTTTATTCTGCGCGAATAGCATATCAAGAGAAATAAAACGGGGTTACCACTAACCTTCGAGATTTTCTTTAGCGATTTTACTATTGGGATACCTCGCTAACGTATGCGCGGCCGTAACAACTTGAGGCCCGTATATCCGCAAATTGATTTCCGTGAACTTGGCTGAAACTTGCAGTGATTCCGAGAGCGCGATGTGTCTCAGAAGTTTGCAGACCTGCGCAAAGAATAATAAATTACAACTCCCAATCCCCATTCGACACTTGAACGCGCGAGGATCGCGACTGAAAGCCGGAATTTTGGAGGACTTTTACTGGGGAATTATGTCGGGCGAAAGAGTAAATGTGCCGATGATTATCTCACTTCAAGTATGTGCTCGATGTACTCGTGGAATCGATCGCTGCTCTCCTGCAATCTCTCGATGTCGTTGGTGAGCGCGAGACTCCGGATGGTAGACACGAGCTCCTGTCCGGCCTTTGTCACCTGGCCGAGATCCCCGGCCTGCTCCATCGTCGTCTGGCACAGTTGCTGGCGGAGGTCGCGCGTCGCCCGCAACACCCCCAGTATCGCCTGGTCCAGCTCCGAGCTTGGAGAGCCGCTTGCGCTCGTATCGAAATTCTGCACTCGTCGATTAGTTCGTTAGGAAGGCTAGTTTACTTTTACGAGTCTAGACGAGTCTAGATCAGGGAGAATCTGCTATATTTCAGATATTTCATCGCCGATGATTAAAATTCTATACGAGTTTGACAGTTTACAACTCTGAATCCGAGATTTTTCTAAAAAAACGATAAATAAGAAAAGCAACCGAGTTGCGAAAATCGAAGTCACTGAAATAATGCAGAACAAAGCCCCTTTTTCAGCAATTTTAATCGTGAAATTAGTGCTTACAATGCTGTTGCCAACTCTGAGCAGCGAGTTGAGCTCCAATTTCGCGCGGTCGCAGAGCAAGAGTATGTTCTCGCGGTGCTCGTGGCTCGTGTAGGCGCTGTCGGTGAAGTCCTGGGTGCGCTCGACCACGACGTCCAGCGCCGCGGTGAGGGTCTCGCGGCATCCCGCGCTGAGCAGCGTCACCCGCGTCGACTCCACCAGCCGCTCGAACTGCTTCAGCGCCGCGAACACCGTGCTGCTGTCCCAGTCCTCCTGCTGCGGGCTCTGAAGCAAGGGAAAAAACTGCTTGACTCTTGCTTTATTAGGGGGATTCTTCGAGCGGATGGCTTTTATTGGCTCGTAAATATTTCAACTTTGCCGAGAAACAGATTGCCGGGGCGGAAACAGAAAATAATATGCAGATAATTTTTTATATTTTTAAGGAAATAATCGAGAATGATTAAAATAAACTGCATTAAACATTTTTAATCTGCGTTTTATGAAGCGTTTTTCAATTCCTTCTTTGTACTTTATTTTGGTTTGGAAGAACAAGTTTTTTACGCGAAAAGTAACAAAGAATTAGTTTTTAATTAGATAAAGCTTTTAAAACGAGGTAATAAGTTAAGACATGCGGAATAAAATGGTTTTTTTAAAAGGATCCTCCCGATAAAGTAACGAGAATGCCGATTGCCGAACCTGGGAGTTCGAGTAGGCGGACTCGCTGCAGTCGAGCACGCCGTCCTTGACGACGTAGTGGATGAGGTCCATGGCGCGCCTCATCTGGCAGAAGACGGTGTCGCGGTTCTCCTTGGCCGAGGGGCATTCCGGGTGCCTCAGGCAGGCCTTGCTCGACGTCAGCAGCATCATCGTGCTGCGCTCCAGCACCTGGCGCGCTGCCGCCATTTGGGCCCGCCGCCTCTCGTCCTTCAGGTCGTTCTGCGACACCGGTTAATTCATTCCTGGGTAATCGCCCATTGCATTCATCGGGGAATATTGAATCTCAATGCGGAGAGCAATTTGTTTGTTAACCTCGCTGATTAATGATAATTAATCAAGAGTAAGATCAAGCTTCCATTTTGAAAAGGCATTAAATTATTACTTTCGTTAAAATGAACAATGGATAGAATTTTATCAAATATATTTTGCTTTGATCTCTATTTGTGTTCACTTGCTTAGGATTGCATGAATGTAATATAGCTTGTCGGTACTTAAATAATGTACGTGCAGTCATCTCTGTCTAAACCCGCTTGACTTCTGCAAGTTTCCACTCTGCCAGTCTAATATACTATAGAATTTCTGTTATCGAGAAGGGGATACTACTTCGTATTCTGTGAGGGCAGTATTAACTCGATTCCAAAATACATGTAGGAACGTAACCTTTGCAAATTAAATCCGTTTAATTACATTCTAAAGACTCGTAAACAACAACAAACTTATCGATCCGTACGTTTTTTATTACCAAAAAATTCCCTTCGACGCTCTTGCGTATAACTACGCAAAAGTGTGGCAGTAGACTTTGCCGGCTCTCGAAAAAGTCATTAGGCGAAAAAGCGATATTCGAGAATGACGCAAGCTTGATTTTGTCTTTATTTGTATCGAAGAAGCCTTTTTGCACGAATCGCTTTTAATTACGGGAACTTGAAATATTTAATTTCCGTATACTGATCGACTCGACGGTTTCGGGCAAAAAGGGAACCAAGCCAGTACGTATTAATCAAACTAAAATCTCGGCATGTGGAACTGCGACTGTTTATAAGATTGCCTTTTTTATCGACGTTTTTACAGCTGAGTGATATTAATTAGCGATGCAATTAGCGAAATATTGAAAGTTCAAAATAAAAGCACACTGAATGTTTAAAAATATTAAGTAGAGTGGAAACTGCCTGATTAAATTTAGCTATTGCTCGTGACTTATTTACGCGCGTTGGTGACGTATTTCTATTGTTTCCTGAAACTGATTCTTCTTTATGGTTAACATTTTTAATTTTTATTTAAAAACAACTAGCTTATTTTTATGCTCCAATGACACTGTTCACACTTTTGCGCTTGAACTTCATTTGCGCTTCAATCGTTGTTAGAATAGCTGCACTTACTGCATCGATAATGTTGTATGTTTTTATTTTATGGAGCTTGAAAAGTGCTACGTACTGTTGGAACACATATTTCGACGTGTTGTATAAAGTAAACCTATTTTTGACCTTTTTAAAAGGAAAGTATTGAAAAGCTATTAAAAAGATTTTCTCGCTCCGTCTTGTTATTACCGTTTTCATAAGACATTTCGGAAAAATAGTCCATAAAATGTTTTTTAACAACTTTTCAGTATGTTTTATAGAACAGAGATTCTTCCTCCTACGTCAAATATTATCCTTTATTATACGAAGACATCAATTTTTTATTTGAATTTTGGGGCCAGAAAGAACGTATAGAAAGGAAAAAAATTACTTTCAGAATAAATGTTTTACAGTGTCGTAAATAATATTGAGATTAGTTTCGGTAAAAAGCATCATAAGTACTTTAAACTTGTGCGGCATCACGAGAAAGCTATTTTCTAACGAATGTCTTATTTTTAGGGAGCTTTAAAAACAAATTGAACGTATGCTTTTGCGATTTGTAAATAAATAAATTAATCCTCGAACGACTGACCTGCCGGTCTCCCGTCATGTGCGCCAGCTCGACCATCTCCGCGCCGAACTGGCTGAAGGCTTTGACGAATTCGGTAAAGTTGGAGACGCTCTCGAGGCGTCCGAGGCTCCTGGCCACCTTGTCCTTGGCCATGAGCAGCTGCTTGACAACGGTGATGTCCGCGAGGAGCAGGACCCGCGTGACCGCCCCGAGCAGGCACTTGGCCGCCCTGACCACCGCCTCCCGGTCCGTTAGGCTCTCCTCCATTGCGCACTCGCATAGCTTCTCGATGGCCGATCCTGAAAAAAGACCGAGGCATTCAATACTCGATGCTCCATTCCGATGGGAGTCTGATTTATTTGCGTTCGAGAACCTCGCCAAATATAGTAAATACTCGAGCGGAGGTGGAACCAAGGGGAATAAATTGTAAAAAAACAAACTTTTACTGCGTCAAGGTTGGAAAATATTTTCAGTGAAAATAATTAAGTGTGTAGTCGTTTTCTCGCGGTTTTTCCTCTTTTTAAATTTTGCACAAAAATATACGAAGAACATTTTGTCAGTGCCCAAATCACTAATTGAACCTAAACGCTATTTGCATCCCCGCCTAAAATAAATGGCATCTCGCGACATCTTGCAGAAAGAAAGCCGCGAATCGATACGAAGCGAGACATCCCCGTGGAGTGGCGTATTAACAAAGAGGCCGTTTCTGGGCTCGTTAAACGGCTCTCCCTAAATTATCCGATATGTTTAGCAGGATACAAGGACTCGGGCAGCTTTTTTGGGAATTGGGATTACCTTTAACCCTTGCCCCCCCCATTATTTTCGAGCTCCATTGTCCTATTAGTTTTGCTGGAAATTTTGATGATTCTTTTGATATGCTTTTTTCTGTTTGGTCTGCACTGTTTATAGGTTGATGTTGCAGTGATTCTGCATTGTTTTAAAGGCTGTACGTGGATTTAGAAATAAATCAATATCAACTGCGACGCTCGTAATAATTTTTCAAGTTTTTAGCTGTATCAATAATTGTTCTAATGTGCGATTTATTCTTATCCAATTCAAGTACCTACATTTTCATCAAAGAATAATTTCCAATGCGAGGCTGAAAACGCTTCCGCACACCGCACATGCAACTCTGTTTTCAATGATAACAGCTCGAACTCTACATTTTCATTGGGTAACCAGGCCATGCAGCAGATCGATAATTCAAAAGTCGAGGGTGGATTTAAATTTTAATAAACACAGATAACTTTTAAAACTACTCTGTCGAATTTAAGCAAAGAATGAATTCCGCTGGATTTCGAGCATTATGTTTGCATTTATTATAAGCGCGAGTGCGTGATATTTCACTGGTTTGTAAAAGGAAGAAAATTGCGGGGATTCGTATTATCTGCGTCCTCGTCGCATTGGGAAGCGGGCGGAGTAAAAGATTTGCATTGTGCGCAGTGGAAGGAAGCGATAAATATTAGCGTTTACAATGGAGAATTGATTCAAGCACACGTAACAAACATCAACCAAGTCGGGATAGTGAATGAACTGACGTATGATACATGAGCTTGTACATGTCAAAGTGAGTGACGTTTAAGGCTTCATAAATTTAGTTCAATGAAAAATTCTCTTATAGCGATGTTACATCGTAAATAACGATCGCTTACCCTTGTCCAAACAAAGGGAACTTTTAACTTTCTTAAATCGTCCTTTTAATGGATTTATACCATACCGGTATTTCTTCCTTTATTGTTAAGCAAGGCGTGTTGGCTGAAGCCCTTGGGCGACTTTTATATTGTTGCAATGATTGACTAGTTTGTGCAATATAATAATAAACATAACGTATTTTACCATATTAAATTATTATAAATAAATTACTAGTGTTAGAATGCATAAATTCACTTTTACCTTATTGACTTAGACAAACACAGGTTTACACATATTCTTGATTTTAATTACTTCTGACTTGGTGGCGTTATGTAGTTGCATAACTATATTGCATATCTGTATTACGTATAGATGAATTTATTTCTGCATATCCTACAAGGCCGCACGTGTATTTAAATTATACGCGCCTGCTATTCGAGTCTTATTCAAACTCCCCCGTGAATGTAATTTAAAGCCAATATTTTCAAAATTTCAAACTTCATCCAGAAGAGTTTCGATTCGCAGATTCTAGCGCGGGCAGCACCTCTTTTCCGCTCCTCCATAATTCGAGAAAGGCAAACGCGCGAGTATTAAGCCGGAAAATTGCCGTTGCATCGGCAGCGCGAAAAATAGGCGGCGGTCCTCGAGCGCCTGCATTATTATGCATGCACGCGCGTTTTACACGAGTTCTCTTGCTTATGTCGCCGCTGTCAGCCGTCCGTTTCGACGTCGCGCGCGCGCCGCTGAAATTTTAACGCGGCTTTATTTTGGAGAGCCTTTCCGAGGAGGCGTTTTCGCGGTGATTATATGCATGGTCATGATTGGGGAATTTATTTTTTGCCTCATTATTTAAGGAGCTCTTTTGTGAATCTGGCTCATGTGGGTTAACGGGGAGAAATACTTGTTATCATTGCGCAGCATTGCTGGCTAACAACGGTGACTTAATTTTTGCCTTTTTCCGACCTTTTTCGTTTCGTGATTACGGATAAAAGGGGGGGAGGGGGAAAGAGTAAATACTACTTTTGATTAAAATCTAGATAAAGGCACGAAAGCAAAGTTAAAAAAAATTTTTAAAATTGCCTTTTTATCAAGACACCCCCTTAGGTGAAAATACCGGTTCAAGGGACAATAAAACCGCTTCGATTCAGGTAAATACGCTCGCTCCGAAAGGCAAAAAGTATCTCACCCTCTAGTTATTAAAAATTTCTCAACTCCCCGTCGGGGAATAAACATCCGGGTTTGATACGCGCTTATATATATATTGCGGCAGCAGCTGCTCTGTTCATGATTTCTGAATCCGCGCGCAAAGAGGCGCCGTCGTTTGCCGCGCAAACACCACACGGCTTTTACCCTCCCCCGCGATGTTTACGGGTTTTGCACGGGGAATATATGTGCGTGCTTGGCTTGATGAGCTCGAGAATTCCTGCGGTTGCGAAAATTCCATTAGCCGCTTAGCGAGAAGAAGGTTCATGTTGAATCCGGGGGATGTCGGTTCGTTGATGGCTGCTGCAGCGTAATAAGATTTCACGCTGGACGGAGCGACGATTACGAGCGAAAGGGATTTTTATTAGGTTGGCTGCAGTTTACGGGGCGGAGATTTTCGGCGCTAGTATGCACTGGCTTGGTTTCATTCTTTAGCTCGAAATGGGAGGAGGATGTTTTCGATTTCAATAGAAAATCTGTTCTTTGTATTTCACAGTTTATAAACTTGAATATAAGGGTGTCAGGTTTGTCACCTTAATATGAAGGCAATCAATTGAACATTAAAGTCATAATATAATTTC
This sequence comes from Ormyrus pomaceus, assembly GCA_900474385.1. Classification (NCBI taxonomy): domain Eukaryota; kingdom Metazoa; phylum Arthropoda; class Insecta; order Hymenoptera; family Ormyridae; genus Ormyrus; species Ormyrus pomaceus. The sequence continues at coordinate 10,000 of UCOM01001211.1, forward strand.
GTTGATTTAATTAAAATAAAAATATTTATTTTTCAATGTATAATTTTAAACGAGTTCGATTCAGACGAATTAATAAATGGTTTTCAACCAGCTCGATTATTTCATTGAATAATTTCTATTGGAGAAAATCTATTTAAACCGCAATAAATTTATTCATTTCACTTCGGCTTGACAAACCGAAACAAATAATTAACCAGCAGATCAGAGTGCAAGCCGAAGCACAGCTCGAAGCCTCAACGGCAGACATTTAATCATCACTCATCGACAGAACTCCTCGTTCCTCGGCTCGCGCGTTTTCCCAGATTTTTGATCTGATCGAGCCAGGATGCGCGCGTAATTTTTCTCCGCGACATGACTGGCGCCTCGGCGGCAGCAGCACTGCAGTTCAATCAATGGACTCGAAGCGTACTTGCTCGAAGCCGCAGAAAAGCAATCTGGCAGAGAGAGAGAGAGAGAGAGAGAGAGAGAGAGAGAGAGAGGCAGTCGATACCATATCACCTTTGATCGTCTTTCATTCTCCGCTCTCAATGGGCTTTTGTACGCTCCGCCGGGGAATTTGATAATCCTTTCGTAAAAATTCGCTATCAGCCACTGTCGCATCCAGACTCTGGTCGACAGGGTTCCTTCCTTTATTTCAATTGCCTTTCGCAAAGAGGAATAGACTTTGCACTCGATTATTCGCTTTTATGGAACGCTTCCGGGTAAGCAATAATGCGCGTTTGCGCGGAAATCTAGGATATAGTTTGGGAAGCAGTGACCTTTGCTTTTTAATTGATAAAATTCAAACTGGGAGGTTAATGCAATCACTTGTTCGTAATAAATTTGTCGCCGAGGCTCGAGTCTAACTAGACGTTGATGAAAAGGTCAGCCCGTCAAATGTCGAGTGTCAAAAGCACGTCGGGGAGAAGTTACCTTACAGCTGAAAATTTGATAAATTGAACTTCTTTCGCTTCATACTAGTGTTCGAAAAAGTCGCGTCACTACGGCTGACGTGCAAAGCTAGTAATCGAAAATCACGACGAGACGAGCAGCAGTTTTTTCGACAGTTCTACTTTTATTCAAATAAATTCCCCGATATTACTGGAATAAATTGCAATTTCATTAATGCGAAAAATGAAAAATAAGCCGCGGGTTTTAAAGATAAAGAGCTTATTTTAAGGGGCAATTTGGGTACGACATAAAATACACAGATTTAAGGCCGAATTAAATTCATCAATCGTTGCATTCCGCAAGTTATGGCAAAGGGAAAATCTTAAAAGTTCATGTATACACACAGTTATGTGTATACGTGTAAGCCCTTCTTTAAACGTTTTTAAAGCAAGCGCAAAGCGTCGGATTCCCGCTAATCCCCTAAAAAAGTCTCATTCTCTGGCGATTATCCGCCTCGTATAGACTCGTATAGACAACTGAAAAACGTTTCAGACGATTTATTTCCGCGCGAATCGTTCCGATCTATTAATAACCTAAAACTCCAAATCTCCTCTCCCACCGAACGTCAACACCGAAAGACGGCTAAACCGAAACTGCATTAAAGATATCGCTCATAAATCCGGCAGAAGTAGAGCTCCCAGTAGGAAAGTCTTTGAAAATAACGGCTCGGCTCGGATTTATTACGCGGCACAATCTATTAAGTCACCTTGATAACGAAACCATACGCGCCTCGCCAAAGAGAGAGAGAGAGAAAGCGAGGCTTCATGCAGATAGGCGTATATCCGGCTGTACACACTAACAACTACCTCCGCGCACCTTGACCTAAGCCCGATAGGCATCGCTCGCCGCTCTAATTGCGGCCCGCGAAATTCCAAAGTCACGCGACGTCGTAAAAATGCCGCTGCATCGGGCAATTTTCAAGTTCGCTTCCCGGGCTTTTTCGCGCCGCGGCGAGATGAGGATTGATGGCTCCGGCGGACTATTTTAGGAGCTTCTAAGGCGTGACGCGCAAGACCGAGGCGGCTCCGATCTATACGATTAAAGGCGCATCAAGGAGATTGCGGCTTTGGGTGCGCGAGAGGCGCCGACGGTTAAGCCGAGTTTAACGCTCAGATGTCTAATGATGCCAAGACCCTGCCTGCAGGAGTGACCGGTCAGAAGGAGGGGTTCCATTTGTCAGACCGATGAATCGGAGCTTATTTTTTTTTCGAGGCTCTGGGTAGTTCCAATGCTGGATTTTGATTAAGGGAGGGGCTTTTGATTGGGCATAATAAGCGAGGTAGGTGTGAACGGTATCAAAGTAAAAATGGTTTACATGTATCAATCAATTTTTTGAAATTCCTGTTTAGATCCGATTAATTTTTCAGCGGTTTTGTACTTTTATCGAGTAATAAAAACATTCGCCAGAGCTGATTGAAAAATTATTAGTTAAAAAAATATATTTCTGTCAATAATTATTCCTTCATAATTATTTATTTCAAATAATATTTTCCGACTTTAAGTTTTATTTTATATTAACATCGCAAGTCACTAATAACGCTACTTTCAATTATTCAAGTTTCAGTAAAAATCTCATTAATCCCCCTTGTAAAAGGCCAGCCTTATGCGAATAAATAAAATTCGACAAAGGCATAAATAATGAGTGAAATAGCCACCGAAAATGGAGGAGATCGCAGAAATTATTTCACGCAGCCGAGTACGTGTAAGTGCACTCGCTCGGCGGGTCGTCAAAGTGGTTGGCTTAAATTTTTGCGCATTAATTAATACGTTCCCCGGAGCACAAAGTACGCTGGCCAGAAGGAGACCGCAAAGTTATTTCCCCAGTGGTTGCTGGCAGTTAATTTGCTCCCGGGGCAGCTCGTCGCTAGAGCAAATAACCCGAAACAGCCGAGACTCCTTTCTCCGAGCGAAGCTTGTATTAAGGGGAATCGACCCCCGTCTGCGGGAGGCTAAGCTTCTTATTCGAGTATTTTCTTCCCGGCGGCTCCTTTATTTTCCTTCCGAGGAATCGACGCTACTTGGGCTCCCTCTGCTTGTAGGTACACATGGGATCCGTCGCGGTTAGACGGCGAATCTAACGAAATTAAATGCTCAGGCGGGGATTAGGTGCTTTTGGGAAACTTTATCTGCTTACGTATAACGTTAATCGTGCGATTGTCTTGGCTGGAATTCTAGTTCTTTTTTTTTTTCATGCCATTTCTGAAGGCTATATATATACTCTATTCTTTGGTTGCTTAAATCTTGGGCTTCTTAGATGCAGAGGTCAAGTTTTTTCTGACTCTGTGATGGCTAAAATACTTACGGCGCTTTTTGTGGTGGACATTTTTTTATTGAAATTCAATTGTTGCCGAAATATTGGAGTAAATGCGCCGGCACTTTCTACGATATGAATAAATTTTTTTAAATACTTAAAAAACTCGAAATAAATAACCGTATCTTACGGCACCTCACTTTTTATTAACTTAAACTTAGCAAAAAAGCCCAGAATCAGTTTATCCAGCGCTGTCTTCTCTCAGCTGAAAAAAAGCCAAGTTTCTTTGAAAGTTCGAGTCTTTGAAAGCCGCGCAATTCGCGACGGCAAGGCTGTTGAATGTTTTGTAAGCTAACTTGACCCGATCTTAAAAGGTGCAGCGGAGTTAAAAATAGTCCGGCCCGAGATTTTTGTATACACGGGAAAACGCGGCTTGCGACATGAGTCACCGATCGATCCGGTTATTAGTGGACCAAGCGACACCTGCTGCCGCTAAAATGCAGAGCGAGAACGACGCTCGCCAGTCGAATTCCGCGCTAAACGGAGGAGACGCAATGCTTTCGGAATAGTTGCCTTCTGCTTTTGACAAATTCGCTTTCTTTAATTATTGACAGAAATACGTTAGAATTTAAAATATTTCTATATTTAGAACGTTAAATGGAGAAAAGTACATCAAGGACGCTAGAGAACTGAGTATTGTGCAAGACATTCTTATTTATTGTCATACTTGATTGTTCAATTGACGGTTATACCGAAAAGATCGATAGCTTTTAAAGATAAAGATTTCATGCAGTTTTAATATTAAAGTATCGTCGTAGATAGAAAAAAACGATCTGATTGTTGAAAATATAAAGTTAGATTTCTATATAGTTAAAGAATCGTAAAATAACTAGAATTATGAAGGATCGAGCCATAAAAACTCATTGAACCTCCTAGATTCGGCAAAAATAAATCTTCCATATTCAAAGATAAAACCCATTCGAAAGTGAAACGATCGTAGCAACCTCGTCATAACACTGAGGACGCAGAGCAGTCCAGCCCCGGTATGAGTGCACCCCAGTAAATTCCCCTTTGGCGAAAGGATAAACTGCGCGCGACAAACTCGCGTCCTTCCCCAACGATCCCCATCAATAACACGTCCCAATTCGCGGCGGGCTCGTAAAGTCCGCCGAGGAAGAAAAAAAAGGAGGAATTCGCGGGGAGAATGCCGCTCTCGCGACCTTGCCGAGTTTACGGGCCATTAAGGCCTGGCTTTTGTGTACAGGAGGCGCAACAGCCCCCGGAGACGGCTGCAATCAAGACATTTGGCATACGCAGAAGTGGAGATCCGTTTGGCGCCCGGCCATCGGGTTTTATCGCCTGTTTTATTCCCACTTATGTACGCTCGCCGCCTCTTTTCTCGGAGTCGGCTGCGTATGTGTGTCACACCCCGCCCGAGGCCGCTCTTTTCTTCGCGGAGCTCTGCTTTTCTTTTCTGCTGGACTTTTTTTTCTTATAAAGAGGGAATGTTGTGCCGGCTCGATTATACGCTGATTTCGCGCTCGACTTCACTGCTGCTCTTGCGCCCGAATTGTCTGAGCTAATCGAGAGGCTGTCGTTGCAATTTTTCTTGCTTTTCACAAGGGGATTCATCGTGTCGATAAATCCCTTCTTCGGCTTTCGCTTTCTTTCTAATGATTTATTTTTTTCTGAACTAACATATAGTTACGCAGGAATTAATCACGTTTTGAGCGGTCCTTGTCGATGGCGGGAATCAAAATCGTTGACCGCAATACGTGTTTCAAAACCTACTGATTATAGTTAATCCCTAATATCCGAAAGGGAAGATATTTTTTAACTTCTATACAATAACTTGTAAATTCTATGTGACGTTTTAAAATCGAAAACTTGATCGAGTCCTACGTAAATTATACCTAAAATATCGAATCCCCTTCCGTATCGCTCCCGCAAATATTCAAATAAATTCCGTGAAATTCGTCGGGGCTCAAAACCTAGATCGTCTCCTAGAAAATCCCACCGCTCAGCTGCACATTTGCCCCTTTCCAGCAGGTGTAACTGCTTCTTCCGCATCGGAGCAAGTAAAAAGAGAGGACCCGAGCAAATCCGATAAAAAGGACTTGGCGACGAAGGCAGCAATGCATGCTGTAATTGCCGAGGGATGATTGGATTTGGGCCACTAAGTGTATTCGCCGCGCGCGGCTTCCTTCCTCTCGGCCCGACGTTTTTATTATCGTTAAGTTTCTTCATGGTTTATGGATGAAGCGAAGCGCCATTTTACGAGGGTTTATTTTTACGGTGGGATACTTTTTTTCCGAAGCGACCGCCTAGGTATTACGACGATTGTTGCTCTGGAGCGCTGATGATCGTCATTATTTCCAACCCCATGAATGAAGATGGAGTGCGCGTTTCTTTCCATTTCTCGGCACTTAAGTCGATTCTACATATAACTTGTCGCATAAGAAACGTGAACATTTCTGGCGCATTGTCTTTTTATGTCTAAGCGAAAGATAAATTTGGAATACTTATACTTGTAGAAACAAAACGCTACAGAAAACATTTCATTTGTTTCTTTTATTCTGGCAAGTATTTAATAGATATTTTTGAACATGCTAAAAAAAAAAAGAAAAATTCTTCACCGGTCTGTATTTTACACTTTTTCGAATAGCTTTTTGATGATTTGGAAATTTTACCAGTAAATTGTTGTTCTAGTATAATAGACAAGATTTAAATTTTTCAAGATCGACATTGGAAGAGTAAAGCTTAAAAGCCAATCAACGAAAACGAAGCCCATTGTACAGAGCAGCAATTTCCATTTCGTCGAAGGTGTATCGCAATTAATTACCGTATCGCTCTTTAATTATATAGCCGTGATTTAGCCAACAGCTCACTTACGGAATTTATCGTCTACAGCAAAACTCAAGCTGCCTGGCCCATAAATCCGCCGAGTTGTCCTCATTTATTCGCGGTTCACTAAATCTTGTTAATTACTGTCGTCTGAATGCCTTATTTTTTAACGCCTACTGAACTCGTTTCTAACTGCAACGTACGATTTGAGTTTTATCCGCGATGAAAGTGTGCATTTTAAATTCGACGAGTCTTTGAAATGACAAATACGGATGGATTAGAGGACTATATAGTGCATTTAAATATTTTGCTGAAAAGTTTCAGTTAAACAATTTTTTTTTTCAATTTAAATCGTAAAAAAGTATTTTTTGCCTAGCGAGCCGAAAGTACTACTTTCTCGCCCGGCGCCGGATCAAGAACGTTTTATTTTCGCGGCCTCGCTAGGCAAAAAAAAATAGTATACAATCCTCGGGAGATAAAATGACAAACCCATAGCTTACACGAGCTATGAGCTTGCCAATTCTTTCTCTCCCTAGGGCCGTAATATACTATTTAACGTTTATTTCTGAAAATTTATTTCTGAATTAGATTCGGTTAATGAATAAGGGTCATGGATTTCAAATAAAGTTTTGAATGGTAATATTCAACCGCAATCGTTTTATAAAAAATTTAATCGTCATTAGTATTAAATTTTAAACGCGATTCAGCAGTACCTCTTTAAAGTACAAACACGTAAATATTGAACATATAAGGTCCTTTTAAAATTATTATACGACCAGTGCGGATATCCATTAAAAAGTACGAATCGATCGAATCATCGACGAGTATTTCCCGTTAACAAAGGAATAAATATCAAATTAGCATTCGTCGAATGAAATTCAATATTACACATTCTCACTTTTCGTACAACCACACTAGATAATAAAACCATGTAGAGACAGAGGGATTGAATTTCCGCTTTTTCTCAACTATATTCCGCCGAAAAATATGTCCCCGCTTTCTCCATTTAAAAACCGATAAATACCGATATCCTCCCCAAAAAGTCGCGTCCATAAATAGCGAAAATCTGCACCGAAGAACTATACGAGCTTCTCTAAATCAGTCCGAAATCGCAAACGAATCGCGCAGCGCGACTTCATAATTTCGAATTAATGGTCGACCTTGCCTACATACGCAGATATGTATAATTTGTACGGGCGATTTATTCCCCGGCGAAAGGCAATAAAGCTCGTCGATGATAAATCAATTACCGAAAAGTTAAAGCGTGCGTTTTGTCGAGTTGTCTGTGTGTGTGTGTGTGTGTGTTACGCGGCTGTTTCGACTCGTCGCTTTTCACCCGCGGGAATAACTCGCTGAGCGACAAATCGATTTTATAATTGAATTCTTTTCTAAAAATAACTGTTTTCGCGTTGAGCCCTGCTTCCTTTTTCCGCTCTACTTTGCGCTGAATTTTCGTATTGTAAATGTGTCATGGGCCAATGCTAAATTTGATGATCAACGGTCGAAAAATGGTAATTTTGGGATGAGCGACGGGACCTTTTAAAACGGATGAATAAATTTGGTAATTTAATAAATTTCCGATAAGTTCTTGAATTTTTGGTAAAGTAAACTTTCGATAGAATTACTTTACTGTAAAAACAGATGGCCGTTTCATCGCATCAAGGGAAAATAAATTAAAAGTAGAGAACGGTAAACAAAATAAATTTCGGAAGTTACAAGCACGTTTCAGCTTATTTTCTCGAACGACTGCATAATACTTTAGCAATTGAAACGGACGAAAACAGGAATTGCAGCGCTATTTTCTGCACGTAAGTTTCTGCTGATGCTGAATTTCGTACGAATCTGACGCTAATCTGCTCCAGTTTTTCGCTTTAAACTGCGAATCTGCGAAGCACCGAGAAATTTCGGATTCCGTCTGTCATCAGAATCGTGAGCCGAAAAATGTTGCGATTTGTTCTAGCGAAAAATTGATCCTTATAGGGTTAACTAAAAGACGTGCAAGCGTGCTCTCTGCCACGCAAGTGCTAAACTTTTCATTCAGTTCTCTCTAAAGTTAAAAAAACAAATCTATAAAATAAACAAAGCTGTTCGAAATTCTTCTGTAACGTTGACAATGCTTACTTAAAAATACGCAAAACGATTAAAATTATGATCTTTGAATTAGAAAAAAATTTCATACAACGCAACGCAATATACTTTTCACTGGTTTTCACTTCGGCGTCGAGTAAAATATAAAAATGATCTCTCTAAAGTAGAATAAGTGAAATTTTCACTTATTTTGTAAGTGAGTATGGTTTTCACGTATAAATAAGTGAAAATATTATTTTGAAAATTAAGCACTTGAAAATTCACTTTTTTATACGTGAAAAATAACTTCTTTTAAGTGAAAATTTTGAATTTTCTCAGCCCGTACATGGTTGTCACTTACATAATAAGTGAATATTCGGTTATTGTACGTGGAAGACTTTTGACATGGCGAATAAGTGCATGTACACTTCGAATAAGTGAATTTTCACTTATTCTACTTTAGAGAGATAGTAAACGGGCTGCTCCTTCACGAAAATGCAAGTTTTAGATTGAAATCTTTGGGCTTGTATAAATGCAGACTGACGCAGTCGATTAATTGAATTGTATACGCGCGGCATTCGAGTGCAGAAATCGCGCTCGCGGCCCGTTAACCCATTTCGGGTTCCCTCTTTCCGTCGCGCTGTCACGCGGCTGTCGCGGTTCTCCCGATACACAGCCCCCCCTCCCCTCTTGTGCGTATTCCGTCATTCGGGTTCTACCTTCCCCTTTTTGTTCTCCGCGATGTACACGCGATGATGCACTTGATGCCGGAGGTTGAGTGGCGCCAGCGGAAACTGGTCGTTGACACAAAAGAACAGCGCTGCTGCTTCTTTTCAGCGAGCTCTTTCGAGGTCAATGTTTCCGTAAAAAGTATTTCGCAGGGAGATTTGTAAACTCGGGGAGTGAATTTTTCTCGGAGTCAAGCTTTTTTTTGCTGCCGAGTGATGCGAGATGTAAAAAGGTGTAAACTTCTTCTCGGACGGGCGAGGCGAGAACATTGCTTTTAAAGTTAAAAAGATACGAGCGACTGCGTTCACGACCTGCCTGACTAAACCTGCTGCACAACTACTTGCTGCGAGTGCAGACATGTACGTACGAGTCTCTTGTAACTCTACGACTCCTTTTAGCTTTTTTTACTGGCTGGGGAACTTTATGTTTTACTCGAAAGTTTAAATAATACAAAGACGTATAAGAAAATTTTGTTCTGTAGAATGAATCTTTGGAATAGGTTTTTTTTACAATTATCTGGATTAAATGTATTTAAGGGTTCCTATTTAGAAGTCATGTAGAAAGAAAAATGTTTAAGTGTTTGTTTCAAGGCAATGCCAAAAAATAAATACTGCATTTTCCTTATTTCAGAAAAGCACTTGTAGACCTTATTTCACTCGTTACTCGCTGCGCGGAAGAACAAAAGAAATTTCCTCAAGAATCAAAGCACTTTCTGTACGTCATCGAGAATGTCCTCCAGCTGAATCCCTCTAGCTCTTAAAATAAGAATTGAAGAAATCTCGGAAAGCCCCCAATCTCCAGCTCCTTATCAATCCGAATGAAAAAGCAATCGCGTCGGCATAACGACCATCGGAATTCAATTCAATCCACGATCCGGCTGCAGCTCCGGCTAAACGGGCCGATGATTTTTTTTTTGTCTCCTCCGTCGGGAGAAGAAGCATTGCCACATGGTTTTTACTCGCGGCCATTCCTCACCCGGCGCTTCCGCGAAAGTGCGACGGGGACGAGGTTCGGGGGGAGGCGGAATGTGGGTCAGGAAACGTCGGATTTTATTTTCCGGCCCCGCTGTCCTCGAGAGCACAATCGCCCGTGCAAGAATCGTCCCAGAGAAATGCCGGTTTTCGGTTCGCATTACGCGGGAGTCGGAGGCATGCAGATGCAGGGAGGCCGGAGGATGCGCTCGGGATGCCCGGGGATTCTTCTTTTTTTCGGATCAACGGACAATGATAAGGGAAGTTTAAATGTATTAAGGGTTACGTGCTAAAGTTGCTTGCAGTTGCTTGACTGAACTTTCACGTATATGTAGATAGGTTTTTGTTTGTTTTTGCGTTTTCAATTGCTAATGAACTATATGGAAATGTCCCAACAGTGTATAATTTTAAAAATACGCCTCTATAGAATGGTAGTAATAAACAATTGTATCTTGAATGGCGGGTACCAGCTACCAATTTAGCAAAATAAGTCCAACTAATTCTGCAATTAATCAGAGCTGAAAATGTGATGGATTTTATTAATTTTTCGCACTTGAACGCGACGTCGAGTATTTGTACACGATCACGCCTTCTCCTGTGTAATTAGGCGTCACCGGCATGCTCTTCTGCCTGGCTAGACTCGGCCAAACGCAGCCTGTCATCGACAGGTGCGATTAACCTTGCTGGCTTACAGAAGCAATTTGTATTGCATCCGAAATCATTACAATTTGAAATATTCCCGCTGGCGAACGACGCAGTTTGCGTTTTGAAGAGCGACGGTTCGGAATTCATTTCGACAAGCCTGACATATTATTTTCTCTCAAGTGTTCATTTGTGATATATATTATATCCTTTGGAAAAAGGGATTTTTTTTTTATTAAGGCAGTTATTGATTTTGTACTTTTTACAATACTAGTGAAATCGAACGCGCTTCGCGCGTACTATTTTCTTTTTTTGAGGTTACTATTTTTCCGCCAATCAGATCACGAATAAACTGATCAGCCAATCACATCAAGAATAAACTGACTTCACTTTCCAGCCCATCAATTTTTTAAGGAAGGATTTAAGGAAGGATTATAATAACCCATAGAATTTAATTAATTGATTTTCTTGACAAAAGATAATTAGCTTTCTGTAACAAAATTTCCTCAATAAAAACCTTCAAGAATTTTTTCATGCTAATCGAATAGCCAGCCCGTCTTGTTTGATTACTTTACAAAATACCATATTTCTCCATCGCGCCGCCGCTGTAATTCAGCGTATTATAAAGCCCGCATATGCTCATAGTGCCGCGAATGCACGTCATCGTGAAAAATAAAGTTTGCCGGAGGTACCGCTTACAAGGACGGCGAAAAAACGCGGAAAGAAAAAAGCTCAGCGACGAAGTTCGCCCGGCGGCAATCTCGCGAAAAGCCAACACGCCACGTGCGTCGATCATTCGGTGGGCGGGAAATCTCGGACGCTCCAACTGCCTTGTGGGAGAAGCGATATCGAGTCGACCCGGCAAGTGCGATTCTCATTAACGCGGCGAAAGTTCGAGCACAAAAAAAAGGCGCGAGGAGGCGGGGAACGTACAAGAAAAAGGCTAACTAAACAGCACGGGTGAGAGGCTGGGAGGTTAACGAGAAACCGAACTTTGACGATCTTTGTGTGCGTAGTGCATGCAAGAAAAACTGTCGCTGTTCCCTCTTTCTGCTTTGTTTTTATAGATTTTATGTCGGTATCGTTACAGAATGTTCTTTTATTTTTGGAACGAATTTTTCCCGACTGGTGTTTTAAAATACTAAGATTTATGTTTGAATTTGTAATTCTAAAAAGTTTTGATTCAAAATTAGTATATATGTATATATTTTTTTTATTTGGTTATTTAATGGCTCATCCCCCTTTCGGGTATTAGCTATAGTCGGTAGGTTTAGAACACGTATTTTTACTTTCGGTTTTTTCTATAGGGTACTTGCGGTCGACGAGTTCGATTCCCGTCACCGAAAAATCCGGCAAACATTTTTTGAAATGTTTTCGAAAATTTCGGACTGACGGACGGATTCGAGCCCATGCCCTCGAGCAGCCTTGTCTTGGTAAAGCTCAATTAATTTATCGAATTACTTGTCGAATTTTAGTAAAAGTTCCGAGGCATGATGAAATAAAGAAAAAACTATATCTGCGAGGTAATCTTAAAACATCTTTACAAGAAAATGATCTATGTTCAATTCTAAAATTAAAAATAAATTTTCGTACTAAAAATTGCTTTATCAGAAAGAAAGCAGTATACTAAAATTAAAGTACTGTTTATAATCTCTAATGTTTAACAATGTACAATAAATTTAAGTAAATTTTAGGAAAATAATAAGATGAAGGAATATAAATAACGTGCTACATGATCAATTAATTTTTTTTTTTATTTGTCGTTGCGTTACATTGCCATAACAGACAAATTTACAATCGGCAGCTAATTTAATACGAATTTATTCCTACAAATTATGATCGGCAAATGATCGAATCCCTTCATTTTCAAAATGAAACATTTTCTTCTAACTGGGGAGAAGGCAGAGAAAAATTGATGCTATCGTACATTGGGAAAGCTACACGATAAAATCAAAACAATAAATCCTTAGGATTTTATTTGATCTTGTCGTGTAAACGTCTGCACGATGATTCGTTTATCAGTAATAACAACAAAAAAAAGTGTACAATTTGACGATTTCACAAAAAGAATAGAATCACGTGACTAATAAATTACAAAGGTGCGAGATCGTCTGCTTGTGTGAATGTGATCGGTGATGGATAAAAGTCGTTCCTTGCCGCGAATATCTCTTAGTTTTTAAATACTCTCTCTCTCTCTCTCTCTTTCCTCTCCCTCTGGATATTATTTTCTAAAAAGAGATGGTGACTGTACAATTATTAAGGCTGTCTGGCGGACTGGTTGGTGCATTTGTCATTTCTTTTTCGAGTCCCCGTACTGCTCTCTGCTGTTCCGCTCTACTCCCAATTGTGGATGTTGCTCAAGTTACGCTGCTTTCTTTTTATTTCCCTGAAACACGCAATGCAAATTTAAATTTTATTTCAATATCGTCAGCACCTTTGTAAATTTGCTGCGGAAATATCGCGGCTCGTAAATCAAACACGAGTTGACGCTTTTTTTCGTGCCTTACCGAGTTTTTTTAAACTGTATACTTTACGGAAATTTACATACAACATTACAGCGCACCAATTTCTTTAAAGCTGTTTTTCTTTACTAACTGGGAAATTCATTTAAAATGGTCGATTCCTCGTAGCATTTAGTTTTCATTCAAGTTGTTACGTGCAATTATGTTGCACGTAATGAATTTTATTTGCTCGATTTGGGGTAAATACATTTTTAACCAACATTTAGTTTTGTCAAGTCAATAATCACTATTTTTGTTTTGACTTTTTAATATATTAGACCGATATGCCCTTGCGGTTGGTTTTGATTACTAATGTAAATTTTCACTTCATTTTATTGATTAAAAACAAAGGAAGAATAGTGCAAAACGGCATGACGACAATTACTAAAATAAGTATGATAAATTTCAGTTTTTTCTTAATTATTTTAACATTCTGCGACCAGAGCGCGATTCTGTGACATAATTAGATTAAGTATACTAAATTTCAACTTTATTCACAAGCAGGAGCTAAAATAGATTTCCGTACTTTATCGTTTGCTTTATTTGATTGACAGGTGTGTGCCTCTCCGACTTACCTTTTATTTACTTCTTTTTCTGTAACTAATACCTACATTTACTTTAAACGTAAACACTCGTAATAAAGAGGGAAATGGGAATTAAAATTAAAATCGTACCGTTTCACCGCCGCCCATGAAAATTAGAGTGCTCGCACCGGCGTAGGCAACCAGTGTCTCGATCGCCTGCTGTGTCTCCAGCAATATTCTCGTCTCGTTCATCCAATCCCGGGCTACGCTTCGCGGTGCACCCTTTAGTAGGTTCATATAACGTAGCGTCATTTTAAAGTCACCACGGTCCAGCCAGTACCTGTAAACAAATGTTTTTAGAAAGGCTTCAAACTGTAGATTTAATGTCCGCGATTATCTCCGTGATTATGTAATTACAGTGGTAGGCTTTAAATTATAAATTTAGGATTTTGCTTTATATTTTATTCATTGTAATTCGCTTATGTTCCTGTTTGTTAAACAGTTTTAGATCTAAACTAGGTAAGAAAAACGACCGTAGAGTGAACGAGATTTTGATGAAATTTTGGAAGATGTCATTTTATGAAATTTAGGTCAGTACTATTTTAGAATAATAGACCTTTTTCAGAAATATTTACATAGTCATAAAAAAATACACGATAAAAGTGTAATAATGCATGTAAATTTGTATGCACTATAAACTAAAATAATAACAATTTATTAATTTGCAATTTTATATTTACAACTTGATCATGAAGCTTATAAAAAAAAAAAAAAAAAATGAGCCATGAACGAGGAAAATCTGATCAAAACTGCTAAGTTTTTAAAAATAATACAATTTTGAACTAAAGATGTGCTATGTAACTTGCTTAATTAGTACATGATGCATAAAATTGTTCACAGAAACCCGAGCCACGATGCTTCGTTAACAAACACAGATGTGAAACAAAAATTTTTTACTATAATTTTATAGTATAAAAACTTATTACTTTTATCGAATTCTATTATTTTCTTTCTTTCTCCTTTTTCGAAAGTTAGAAGCACACCCTTTTCAGCAGCTTCACACAATCGACATTGAAGCAAGTTAATAAATACCCGCGGTGAAATCGTTTCCGCGAGAGAGAGAGGGTATACGCCAACAAGACAAATCGCGCCAGAGCCGACTCTCACTTCCAACCGATCGAACAGTCGTCGCAAGATGTCCCGGAAAAAAAGAAAATAAGGAGACTCTCAGTCAGATGATCTTAGCTTCGAAAATCCAAAAGGGAGGAAAACGTCCGCGCGGGACTTGGCCTTTATTCGCGACTTAGCGCCCAGAATGAGAAATGACCCGTGGGGACGACATTGGCCAAGGCTCCTCTGATTTCCCCCCCCCTCCGTCTCCTCCTCGGGCGCGATATCGCCCCCGTCGCGAAACTATAAATCACGTTGATGGGCCGGAGAAGCGAGAACAGTTAACTCTCCTCGCTCTCTCTCTCTCTCTTTCTCCCGCTCCCGGCGATTCCGCGCGATACAAGAAGCAGCCGAGAAGGCGGCGAGATGAGGACGTCCTCCGCGAAGAGTGCAGCGGCGGAGAATGGCTCGATAGTCCGGCGAATCGTGAATTACAGCGACTGACGCAAAAGCGGGCCAAGCTTCGAGGGTTTATTTTTCGCGCCGAGACGGACTGTCAGTTGATAAGTGCGAATTTAATAGCACGCTTTTCATTGTGCATCGAACGGGCATTCGCCTGATTATTTAACTGTTTTTCGCTGGGTTTTTATTTTAAGGATAATTGGGTAGACTCTTGTTTTTCTAAAAATAGCTATGCTCTTGAATATCAAAAAGTTAATTGGATTAAACTTTACTTCTGAATGGCTGCTCAATTTTCATCTAAGAAAATGTGTCTCAACGAAGACGCCAAAAACTGTTTCTTAAAAAGAATACTTAAGCCTTGCTCCTTTCAATTTGTTGGCCGAAAACTATAACAAAAGACCGGAAGGATCTCATCATTCTACATACGTACAGCTTAAAAAAAAAGTATTAAAAAGCTCAAGACTCCACCGTCGAGCAAAGGGAGGGAGAAAAAGGCGAGGAGGAGGAGGATGAGGAGTAGGACAAAGAAACAGAAAAAAAAGGCGATGCCGCGGAGCGAGAAATGGGACGACGACGAAACTGCGCGCGAAAAACATTAGGACGAGAAGGCGACGCATAAACTCCCGAGACTTCGTCAAGCACGTCGCCGTCTTTCCGGCGACTAAGGGACACACATTCCGCGCGCGACGAAACGCAGAGGAGACTCCCGTTCTCTTTCTCGCTTTCGGCGAATATATGGTAAACGCACGGCATACTTGTACGTAGACAGGATCCCCGGCTCGCCTGCTTCGTTCGCGGGAACGTCATTCGCAGACTTGTCCCGCGACAGCTGAGGAGTCGAGCAGCCGCTGCGCGAGGTCGTAATTGCGCTGAGAAGACGTTCTCGGAAAAACTACTGAGAAACTAAAGCTGTTACGACGAGGTGGAATGAATCGCGCTTGGACGTTGTCGGCAAAATTGAAGTCAACCCAATTCGATCCCAAAACTGGGATGGAGATTTCGCTAATTTCGGTAAACTAGTTTAGAATATTATCGATTAGCATTAAATACAAGGAGCTTCCAAACTGGTGCAGCAAAACGCGACGTTTGCGTTAAATTTAAGGACGTAATTCTCCAGCTCATAACAGAATTCGCCCCGGATACTTTCGTTCTTTTCAACCCCATCCTCATTTCCATGCTTACTCTCGCAGTGATATAGAACCGCGCTAAGCTTCCTGCGCTTCTCTTGAGCGTAAAGTGGGTTGTCCCGACGACGTACTCGTCCGCCTTATTTTCTCGCTCCTCGAGCTCTCCTTCTCCCCTCTCCTCCGCGCTTCGGCTCGCAGTCACTTGATATCAAGTATTCGCGGAGAACGACGTTGTCGATCGGGCAAAAAGGTTCGAGGAGGGAAAGGACGGAAAGAGAGAAGAACAATACCGAGACGGTGTAGGGCAGGAGGCGGTGTCGTTTACAGCAAATGCTTTTTAACGGTCGTCGTCTCGATTTCGCGCGTTTAGTCTCCTCGAGTAATCTTCCATGAATTAAGAGTAGTCGTAATATAGAATCAAGCACTTATTGTACCGGCAGTTTCAAATTTATTTATTATAATTATCTTAATTGCTGTAGTTTCAAAATCCTCTAAAAAATCCTCTTACAAAAAAGTCATGAAACAGAAGAAGTGGCTGCAACCAAAACTCAATCTGATTGGTTGTTGAATTTGGTGACGAAATTTAAAATAAGCACATTTTTAATCTTAACATAAAAGAAATCCGAGAATTAAGGTGGAAAGTAAATAATAATTGTATATCAATATGACATTCAGATTCTATTTTCGATTTAATAGTTTGTGGAAAAACAATACTCTACTAAATAATTTTATAGTTTCTAACTTTAAGTTTATATTGGTTACATGTCAAAGATAAATATTAAATATAAAAACAAAATATATAAAGAAAATAGATTTTGTGTTTGAAACGCGTAATACAAACAGAATAAAGAGCGCACGCAGCGCGCATGGATTTACTCCCAAAATTTAAACATGATTTTATTATTCCCTAGTTAGTACCAACTCGTCGATTATCTCGTATCAAAACTGTTGTGAACGATAAAGCTACTTTCAAAAACTACATGAATTATAATGAATAAATAATATATACGCAGGTAAAATCGTGCGAAGGATAGCATTATATCATTACGTGCTAAAAATATCCCGGCAACGCGCAAAATTGCAATTGTCCGCAGCTCTAAAAGTGAAAATCTCTTACCCCGCTCGGTACATCATCCCCGAGAACTAATAAAGCTTAGGTCAAAGCTTTTTCAAACCATGCGTATCATTTGATTAGTCGGGCTTTTTGCTGCGCGTCGACTCGAAATTCCACCTCGAAATGTTCGCTGCCGCATAAGGCGACCCATTTAAGTCAAATAAGATTTTTATACTACCGCATAAGGCAATCCGTTTAGTTCAAATGCGACCCTTTATTTTCAAACGACTGAATTAATTAATTTGGTTTTCATTGGGTCCCCTTTTTAATCATATTCACCGAAATTTATTTTATGTTTTTATCTTTGCGATTAAAATTAGCTACAATAATTTCTGTTAAAGATAAACGATTAGTACTTAAAAATCATTAGTTTTTCATTTTATATACAATTTGTTAATTAATACATAATAAAACTAATACATTTAAACAATGAATTCCCACCCAATTTCAAATTAAATATCCAGCTAATTGTCACGCGTACATAAAACCTCCCCTTCTGCTTTGCATCGTTATTCCATTCGCGTCGTCCGTCGTCCGTCGAGGTCGCAAAAAATTCCGAATCAAAGCATCGCCGTCGCTCCGCGACCTTGCGACGGGAAATCCCTCCACATCAATTAGACCGAGAGAAAGAGAGACGGACACAAAGAGCCAGAGGGAGAGAGAAAGGTGGAGGGGGCGCCGGAAACAAGACGGACGCGGGCGAAATTGTATTTGCGCCATTAGCGCGCTAATGGGCCGAGGAAATGTCGGGCCGTGCCTCTCGCAAGGCAGGCGCGAGCAAACGCAGCCGACGCGTTTGTCTTGTCCGCAATTGACTTGCGACGAGATCGCCCGGCGACGACGTTAAGGGGGGCGACGGGCTGACGAGGGCGCGTGCTCCCGGGCCCCGAGCCCTGTCTAAATAATTTCGAGGACGCAATACGTGTCGGCGAGGAGGCGAAGGCACACACGCCGGCCGCGCGGCCGAAGCCGACGAGATATTGGGACGGGGGGCTAAAAGCCGGACACACAGGAGCCGGTGTAACGGAGACTGGATGGTTCGTGAGCGTGTTCGGCTTTTTTTGCGAGTGCTGTTCGTTTGTTGTTGCTGTTTTCGATAGGTATTAATGTAATAGCAAAAACAGTATTAATCTTGTGAAGGTAGCAGTAGTCGCCAAGGATTTCTTATCGACTTCAGAAAGATGAGTGACGAATGATAGATCCCTGTTGGAAGTTTTCACCATTATTTGATCAGTTTTATGATCAATTTTTTAAAAATTAGGCTAATTTTTAACCAATAACCCTGTTAAAAACGAGACTGTTTTAATCGAAAAATTGGTCAAACATTGGCCAAAATGAAAATAATAGTAAAATGTTTAATATTAGTATTCAATTATTTTTAAAGAATTCCCTACTTAAACTGATTTTTAGTTTCAATAATTTTTTTAAATTTCATGAAATAAATATATTGAATAATTATTAAATTATTTATATTTTTTAATTTTAATAAAAAGTTTTTAATCCGCAAACTTTTGCAATTAAATAATAAATTCAAAGATGCCAAAATATTTGGCCAAAAAACAAGGTGAAATTTCCCACAGGGTCAATCGTTTATTTTTTTTCGAATCAATTCAAATACTTTCGTTCTGGCTTCGATAAATTTTTTGCGCCGCAAAGATCCTCGGATTTCAATTGGTCGGCAAAGGCTTTAATTACGCGACAAACCCCCGAGGGATTTTCTTAAAGTTTATATCAGCTAAAACTCGGATAAGGATTCGTCGGTAGGCGGCCGAGCAAAGTCAAGTTCTTCTCGCCGGGGCACGAAAAGGTATAGGAAAAAAGCCGAAGGGATAAGCATCTCGGAAAAGAGCGCAGCCGATCGATCGGCCGGCTCTCTACATTCCCGCTGCTATTCCAGCATTTCTCAACGACTGCGGCGCTTCCTCCTTTTTCACTTACAAGGAAGCAGCCGGGGGGTGAGGAGGGGCGAGGGAAATCGGAGAAAAGTCCGAAATTCCCCGGCGAAAGGCGAGGGCGGGCGAAAACGTGACCGGGGTGGCTCTCTCTCTCTCTCTCTGCAGGTCGATCGGTACATATATATATCTGAAAGATAAAACGGCTCACCTGGCCCTTTGTAGGATGTCGTAGGTGTCGAGGGAGTCCGCGTCGATCGGCTGGTCGTCGAGCTCGCTGCTCGGTATCGGGTTGACAGCCTTCACGAGCAGGAAGCTCTGGAGATAGCTGAGCAGGTAGATGGGCAGCGAGGCTCCACCCTCAGGCACCAGCGCCAACCTCCTCGCCATTTGCTCCACCTGGAACGGAACGCGGAGAGAAGCGGGTTCTCGCTTTTATTAAATTTTCCCCGTCTTCGAGAGCGTTTCATTCGCGAACGCCGCCGCTTCTTCCCGCTCTGACGTTTTTTCTTTGCTCGCGCAAGATTGCCTTTATTTTTCGTCCCTGCGATACGTGGGCTTCTTGTTGCTTTAATTGCGTTACGTGACGTCTTTCTTTTTTGGACGGCTATGTAGTATATATATATATGAAATTGCGAAGTGAGAATTGCTATTTTGGCAAGTGCAGCCGGAAAATTTAGCTTCATTTTTCTCCAGAACCTTATTAAGAGAAGTAAGTATTTTTTGAGCGATTAAACGTACTATTATTCTATACTTTATTGTGTTTTTCAATTGCAATTATTTTTCGTTTTTCAAGCTGGAAATGATTTTTTATTACTTTCATTATGATGAAACCGCCGTCCAAGTTAACTCCGTGAAAGGAAAATTAATCGAAACGGGAATCAATTTGAATTTCATTGGTTTCGATCAATGGGTTTTGTTTTTGTTCCGTTGAAGCCTGGTTTTTTGTTATCCGAACATGACTGATGTGACCCGACGTTTTATGGAACGCATTAAATGCAATGAGCTTTTGTTTGGTTTCGAATAATTTAGCAATTGTGCACATTCCATAATCCGAGCAGATTTCAATCAAATTACTTCGAAATCAATGATTTTCAATTGAAAATTCGACCTGCGAATTTGGGCGTAATTGAAAATTTAATATTTCATTTAGAAAAGACGGTATTTGAGAGTTCTATAAGAAAATTGTTTATATTAATAATTTCTGTATTTTTTATTGTATTGTTATTAATTTAAGTAGAAAAATAATTTTTCTTTTCTGCCAATGATTTATTTGGTCGAACATTGGCTTTCATAACTTTCAGTTTAATAAATGACTCCGTAAATTGAAATCTCTTTTTATCTTTACTAACTTAAAAGTATCGATTCACATTTATTTTTGATATCTGCAATGCTTGCGCTCATAAATAACATTTAATACGTTAAATTTTGTAATATTGTTTTCAGCCGTTATTTATGCTTTTACTGTATTGTTCCAAAGCATTTTGTCGTCGAATGTAAAATATTCCATAAAACATGAATATTTATTCGCAAGGTGGCTCACAACGGTTAAAAATAAAGACTGTCATCCGTACAAATAATAATCTATAATTCACTGTAAATCTACATATTTATAACCCAAATAAGAAAATTATTGTTTTTAAACATAAACCTTTTGTCAAAAAATATAATTCACCCTCCAGCGTGGATTTTTTCATTACTGAAAACTTAATTACTTAATTACAGCACTTTTAATTAAAAAATTCATCCTTCAAAAAGAAAACTTTAAGTAGCAGCCGACAATCCCCAGAACTTACTCTCGGCTTCAGACCCCCCCCCCCCCTCCCGGTCATTGAAAATCAATTGAGCTCCTCCCGCGACGATAGCTTCGAAGCAAGTTAATACGCACCTTCATGAACCTCTCTCGGAGGGCGTCCTCGGGATACACGCCACGTGTCGCGGCTTCCTCCGGGATTCCCTTGATCGTCGCGTTCACGAACGGGTCACCTTTGGCTGAAATGGCGAAACAAATGTTGAGAAGCTCCCCGCGGGCGAGCGAGCTGTACGGGTCTCCCCGACTGCGGGGACGCGCCGCCAAGCGTCTATGTACTATCTGCCGTCAGACGCGCTCCTTGCGGCGATTCAATTACGGCGGGCATTAAGTGGAGAGGTCATTTCGCATGCAGGGAACGCCGATCGCTCTCCTCTGCGCTCGGAAAAGTTGGCCGACTGCTGAGTGACGGTAACGAGGAAATGTTTTACGACGATTCCCTCTTGAGACGTTAGCTCGCGAAATTTTGTATCGTTTGTATTCCGGCTTTTCTGGTGGTATTATTTGTTTATTTAACGCGCGTTTAGCTATTTTGGCCGGGAATAAAATTAATTTAGTATACAATACTGTATATTATACCGACTGCTTTAGTATCTGATGAAACGCGTCTCGACTGTTTCGGAAAGCAAAATTTCTGCAGCAGACAATTAAATTAGTTAATTACGGCAACAATTCTACAAACTGAAATCACCGAAATCACGCGCATCTTCAACCAAAACAAAAAAAAATTCGAAAATTAACACGTACGACCAACTACCAACAATACAGTTCGCTCTCAGTGGCACACTACACAAGTGTATTCCGACCTCGATTTCAATACTCCCGGCAGCGTTAAATTTCAGCTGCACTCTCGCGCTCCTACAATCATATTACATCCCCCGAGAAAAGGCGGCGGCAAGAGAGCGTGTAATCTCGTTGCTCCTTCCACCCCCCCCTCTCCCCCGCCTCCTCCTCCCGCAAGGAGAGAAAATGCGCGCGATGCGCTTTATCGCGACGGGCCTCTCGTAAATGTCTGCGACGTAAACCCGACTCGCGTTTTCGACGCGGCGCATTATCTCCCTGACGCCCCTCTCCGTGGCCGATTAGATGGTGCCTTTGTTTTGGCGTGCCTGCGAGAAAATGGTACGCGGGAAAAATGCCTCGGCCCTTTACGAGCGGCTCTCTCTCTCTCTCGCTGCGCTTTTTTTGCGCGCGCGCGCGCGCGCAATTGCGCCGGACTTAGTTTTACGAGCTGCGAATGTTTTTAGCCGCGGCGCTGCTCTTTTTACAGCCGAAACTTGTTCCCTGGCGAAAGATCGCGGTTACACGTGCCGGTGTGATGCGGTTTTAGCGCCGAGAAGGCGACGATGGTTATTTTCATTTTTGGAGTAACTTTTTAAGCTGCGGCCTGATGGTGTTTGATATTTATCGTGAATTGTCGTTAAATTACGTACGGAGTAGAAACTGAGTTGCTTCGTTATCTCTCGTGTTAATAATTTACGCGAAAATTTTAATGAGGCGCGATTGTATTCGAAAAAATGAATACGAATTCTCTTTCATTTCCCCCCATTGAATTGAAGAGCTCGCGTAACTTCAAATATTATTAGAGAGCGAAAAAGTAAAATTTAATTGTCTCGAGCGAGATAAGGAAATTTAATTTCCCCTTTTTAAGCACATTAAAATTTAGCGTAACTTTTTACCGCAACTGTTATCTTTTTCACGAGCAGCAAAAAACTTGATTATACAAAGGTTGTACCAAGAGAGCGGTTCCTTAAAGAAATCCCACGCCGCCCGGGATTATCGCGATCAGCGACGGTGACCTTAACTGAAAATACCCTCCCCGCAGCTTAAAGCGAACAATCCGCTCTCTTCTTGGTTAATTGGGAAAATTTAAATAACGGCGTCGCGCGCCGAGAGCAATTATCCGTCGGGAAAGGGGGGAAGGACAATTATTTAAATGGAATGACGGGCCCGCAGAAGGGAGGATAAAAGAAAGCCCAGGCTAGAAAGACAATGCACTCACGCGCTGCCTTGACAATGCCCGTAATTTCCGGTTCCAATGGCCTCACGGCCTTCTCCAGCGGCGTTCCTGGCGGCGTCGCCTTAACGGCTCGGGCCAACGCCTGACACGCGCCCCACATCAGCTGCACCTCCTGCGCGTCCTTCTCCGCGTCCAGACGAGCTGCAATGCACACAAACAGGCGGATTTATATATTAAAACATTATATCGACGGCGACGGAAGTGGATAGGGAACGGGGGTTTATGGAGTTTAAGCGTCGGCCGTCGCTTTGCGGCGCGGGAGGTCTTATTAAAATTTAATCAATGGGTTCGCCGTTGTAAATTGACGGTCGGGAGATAGTGATACGTCAAGCTTATTTTTCGGCGCGAAATGCTTCGCGTCGCATTTGTGAAACTGAAATATCATTTTTTACACGGGGGCGAACGTCGGAAAATGGTCGATAAAAATGACTCGGATAAAAATGAAAAATTGCCCTTTGATGCCTCGATGATCCTTCTCGAAGCTGAAAAAGATGACTGATTACTTATTTGCATTCTGCCGTAAAAATAAATGAAAAAGCTCATAATTCGATTATTAAACGGGCGCTCTTAATTGAAAATTCACAAATAATTGATACGTTTCACGGGGGGAAAGAGCGCATTTTAATGAATGATAAGGAACCCCTTGATGAGTTCGCACAAAGTGCCGGCACTTTAAACATCCGCAATACTCCAGCAGCCAAACTCCTCCATCAAGTCATTCCGTCATGATCGGCTAAGCCATCCTTAATTTTCGCCCCAGACCGGCTGCCGTCCCCATAACGCGGGGCGCCCTGAAATTCAAATGATCGAAAGCGCCGTCCGGAATCGCAGAACCATTGAATGCCGTCGCCGCCGCGGCTCCATTAATATTCCCAAGTTCCAGGCTTGGCGCCCGTCGCGGCTCGCGTTTCCGCCTGCATCCCTCTCGACGATCGCTCAAAAAAGGGACCTAATGAAAAATGCATCGCGCCCTTTTCTCTCGCGGCGGCGGCGGCTCTCGAGCGGAGAATGAAAGGAGACGGCGGCGGCGACGGGGAGGGGAAGAAAAAATAGCCGCCGCCGCCGCCGCAAAATCGATGAATCGGGAGCGCGAGGTCGATCGATCAGCCGAACGTGTGCGCAATTCCACGCCTCTGTATGACGCTTATTAGATCAATATATCGAAGAGGGGCTTTGGGGGGGAGGGGGCGGCGAACACGGCGCGTCGATTGGCTCGGGCGGCGCACGAACGTCATCGGGCCTGTAACGATAATCGCGACTCGTCCTGTTTATGTTTCGCGCGTCCGGAATTGATGTTCCTGTTCCAGCGTCGAGGCTCCGCGAGCTCTGCGGTTCGGCACGTCGTGCATGCATGTATATATGTATACCTATTGCTCGGCGGGATAATAGGACTCGCGATCGAAACGGTTGCATTTCTCCTTTTTTGCAGATTCACGCCGCTGATATTGCGATCGCTGGCGGATCGTGGGAGTCGAGGTTCGAGCTTTTTATGGAGTTTGGTAACTGACAAGGCCGATTTTAGATTCTCGAATCGCGTTGCGATCTTGGATTAACCCTATTTCTTTAATACGTTTTAGTAATTAAGGGTGTCAGCTGTCACGACTTTACCTTTAACCCTTTTAGTCATGATTTTTTATTATTTAGAATAAAGTATTGATATTAAGTATAATGCTAGAATTTATTGCATTAAATATTCTAGTAAAAATTTTAGTTTAGTTAAACTTTTAATACGTACGATCTAGGGGTCTCAATAATTGGGACTACTTTATAATTTGGCACGATCTAATCGTGAGATCAAATTCTAATTAACATTTTTGAAAATTCTTAATAAAAGTAGACATATACGTGCAAAATCATCAGGATAGGAAAATAATTGCTTATAAGTAGAAAAATCTTAAATTGTACAGTAATTTCTCTTAAACCGGATCATCTGAAAAGGTTTATAATTATTTAATTTTAATCTTTGCAAAAATTTAGAAAGTCTAACATTCATTTGCACGTAATTACTTGAGTAAAACTGAAGCTTAATTAAGCATTTAAACCTCGAAATATGACTTACAGTATTATATAAGTAAATTTAATGCTCTGTCCTCTGCAGAGAACAGATGACTGAAAGGGTTAAAATGATACAATAAAATTGTTGTTAAAGTAAAGTAAAAAATTTTATTAATTACTGCTTCCCATTTTCCCCTTCTTCTCAAAAACATTTATTATTCGTTATGTGAACATTCGTATTTTTGAAAGCATATATTCTAACAATAAGCTTTGAAGTATTTATTATTTCACAAAATTATCTACGCCACCGTATTTACACTGCATTGTACTCACAGCCGTTTACTGCCGTGCCATTTTATTTCATATATTCAGTATAATAATAACGCAGTTGAACAATGCGTTTTGCGATCCTAAAACTATTTCTAGTCTAGGCTTTAAATTTATTACGAGAAAGGTAAGCGAAATTCATAAGCTCAAAGTTGACGTTCATGACAACGAAAATTATTACAATGGATCCGTTTATTGTTGCGAAAACAAATGCACGGCAGTGTAAACGAACGTAAATCATGAAATTAAATAAAATTTATCACAGTTTTTAACCCGGAACTAAAAGAGATCTCTATAAATCTTTATTGCATTCTTAATAAAATATCTGCCGCTATTCCGTCTTACCAAGTTTTACCGCTCTGCATTATCGAATTCTCTTAAAGTTTTGAAAAGTTCTATTATGCGCACATGACGTATCGGACATCCGATCGGAAAAAATTCGTTCGCCCGACGCAATTCACAAGGTCTGTAATATTCATGAAGATATTTCGTGTGACACGCTCTCATATTGTGCGAATATGTCAATCGAAAAACTTCGTAACTTTTACAAATTTAATAAGCAAATCCGCGGTGCATTGTGACTTTTTGATAAATCTCTGCTGATTGTATAAAAAGGAAAAGGTGTATACGCAGAAAAATTTTGGTTAAAAATTACCACTAAATTTGACTGAAACTCGGGCGATTTTGACAGTAGGGTGAATTTTATCCCTATTTGCATGAAATATTTAATAGATCGTGCTTTAAATTTTATTTTTCTGT
Organism: Ormyrus pomaceus; assembly: GCA_900474385.1. NCBI lineage: Eukaryota > Metazoa > Arthropoda > Insecta > Hymenoptera > Ormyridae > Ormyrus > Ormyrus pomaceus. The sequence continues at coordinate 36,075 of UCOM01001211.1, forward strand.
GTAGAAAAATTACACATCTCTGTAGTAATTTGTTCATTTCCTTAACATTTATAAACATTTATAATAAATGAAATTCAATGGTTTAAACACATTACGTAAAAATTAACAATACACTTGTAACATTTTACAAATCCGTATGGATAATTTTTCTCCTCTCTCATTGTAAATACATACATATACATACGTAACAAACAATACATGTCAGTAACCTAACCTGCACATAAGCAACGAAGCAACATAAAATTTGTATTTATATTTATTTAAAATTCATAATAGAAAAAAATGTTTTGAATATCTTTAGTAATTAAAATTATAATGAAATGCTTAATAAATAAATTATATTCTATATATATCATTGATGTTCAATTTTTTATATAGATAAATGATACTCATTGAAATGAGTAAACAATGTAATTTTTGTCCGAAATTTTTCTCCGCGTATGATACGCGAAAAAGATAAATAAAACAATCAAAATAATTTAGAACTGACATCAAAACCATAAATTTTCCAACTCATATTATAAAACTTAAAATTCCAATTTGAATACGGAAGTGAATTAATTTTTAATTAAAATCGTCCTTAAGGCAAGGATTACATACTTCTCTTTAACAAGTTCGTAAAATGCAAAGTTTTAAGACATTCTGAATATTCGATCACTTTTCAATATTAATTTCCAAAAATGAATTCTCGCTCAAAAGAAAATCTATCCCACTTCTTTGATCTTTGCTCAGCTCTTGAAACTTGCAGCATCATCTCGCACTAAGAAGCAAAGTAGCTCTCGAAAAAAACAAACTTAGTCTAACGCAGTAAAAAGCGAAGAAGTCGTTAGAAGTGGTAATAGATCATTCGGCGCGCGAGAGAGATAACGTGTGTGCGAGTTTCTGTCGTCGAATACCTGTGTGAGGGATGATACGTGCGAGAAAAGCACTTTTCTCTTTTAGTAGCAGTAAAAGATGAGCTGCGGATTATGCCTGTGCCCTTACTTATATTCCTTCTTTTGCCGCTTCTTCTTCCTTCTCGACTGGAAACTTTTTATGGGATTTTATGGGTGTTTATTAACTGGCCCGAGCCTTTATTTTCTTTTATTAAGGTAGATTGTATCGCAAACTTTTGCTCGGTATAACAGTTAAGCAACTGGACTTTTAATCGAATTAAAACGAACGTTGGACAGCTATTTATTTCGTACCAGTGAGTTTCAAGCGCATGACATTTATCACTGTTTATTTTAACTTCTGTATACACGGACTTAACGGTTAAAAGCTTTCCTTTTAAGGAGGAAGCACTTTTATGTTTCTTGAGCTTAATTAATCGTAAAAGGTTATTTAAAAAAAAATTTGAAAATCAAATTTCAGAAGGGAGTTAAGGAAAATTTATTGTTTTACGGAATAATATAATCTGTACGAAATAAAATGTTTCAAATATTAAAATTTGATGAGTAATCAATTTTTAATGCTCTTCGTTGTTAATGTAAATGTTCAATGTGACATTAATACTATTAATTCAAATTCAACATAAAAGGGATGTATAATTTAATAGCTACATATTACGTAAATCTGAATTTATTTCTGTGGCACATAAAGTAATTCAATTTGTTACGTACTTAAAAAGATTATTAATGATGTTTAAGACACAATTCGTGCCATTTTCGTTTAGTATTTTACGTTATGACCCTCTGAAAATTAATTAGTAATGTTTTTCTTAATACGTAACATTTTACGTTCTTAATAAAAAAATTTCAATTAAAAGCGATCCGACATAAATAAAATATCAATAACTGAGAATTGTTCTACTTTTCTTACGGCATTATTTATTTTTCTTTTAGCGAGTAAAAGTTATTTCGTTATTATGAACCAGAGAATAAAGATGAAAGAACTGAAAGCAGCAGCTATTTTAGACCTTACAAACAATAAATTTAACACTGTTTGAACCAGCTTGAAATTGCACCGAAACAATCCACTTTCCCAAAAAGCAGAAGAGAAAAACTGACCAACCCATTAAAATCTTCCCCTTTGTACACAAAAGACCAGATTCAACGCATTCGAAATGAAGCTCAGCGAGAACCCTGCCCCGCCGCGTCTCGAATCCGCGCGCGTCCGCGGCGCCCGAGCCTCTTTGAAGACGCGCACCGGCTCCGCTCTCCCGGCTCCTTTTCCCGCTCAGCCCGCTCGACAAAGCGGATTTTCCAAGAATCGCTTCCACCTCCCGCGCGTGTCTTCCGAGCGAGCGGGTCGCGCGACCAGCCGGAACGAAGATGTTAAAAGGTTGCCGCGACAGATTGCGCCTCCTTCCCCCGTCCCGCCGAGCTCGTTTTCTCGCGCTCAAATGCGCCGCGACTCACATACTGACGCGTGCGCCGCCTCTTTTTGCACGACCGCCCCGACTTTTTAATTGAGACGATCGTCTGCGAGCGGCTTCGCGTGTTCGCTGCTCGCGAACCGGGGATATGGGCAGGGGGGAGAGCCTTTTTTCTTTTGTGTATTCTCGTTGCCCGTTATTTCGTATCGATGCGTTGCCTGCCGCGCGTTTTTATGATACATTTCGCGCCGTTTCATTCTTCCAGCTGATCGAACGAGAATGAGCAGGCGATAAAATTAAGCGTTCATTTTTCTATTCTTTATGAAATAAGAAAATTTATTATACAAATAGTACGCGGAGAAAAGCGTTGGAAAAAATTACTATAATCGTTAGTTGATAACACTAAAATTTATTGTAGATTTCGTAATTTTAGCGATTTCTGCTGATTTTCGTAAAAATTACGAAACCTACAAAAAATTTTAGTAAATAGTCATTTTTATCCTGATTCAAAGACTGCCCTCGAGTGACTAATGAGTATTGTAATTTTTTCTGTATATCTAAAATATTAAGCAGAACATCGCAGTACAATTTATCTTATTACGAAGCTAATTTTGTGTTGCAATTTTGAACTGCTTCGTAAGCAGTGTACGGAAGGAAATTTCTGAATATCCAGAGTAATCACAAAATCCGAACTGTCCATGTCTAGCTCTTTCTCGTAGCCTTCCTCGACATATACATCTGATTCGCCTTGTCATTTAGGTTAATCCGATCTGTCAACGCTATCCGGAAACAAGAGATGCGCGAGCCTACACCTTGAGCGCCCGCATGTGGAGATGTACGCCGGTATGTGTTGAAGCATCGCGACATCGCATATTGATCTTATTACGTCTTAAAGAATAGAGATTGTAAGAATTTATTTACTGCTTTTACTTTTAGAAAAAAATCAATCGGCAGTGAGAATAAAAAAGGCGGGTTGTAAAATTGCAGGTAATTGCTGTGTTAAATAAGTTTATCTTTGACGCTATTGCAAATAATTCTATTGCGTGCTTGTCGAACCGTCATAAAATACGTCAAAAGCTATAAAAAGCCAGAAAAACTAATATCCATTATAAAAGTGTACAGGTAGTCAATAAAATGTATCGGCCTGCCTGGACGCGGATTTGTTCTACTTAAACTTACATGAAAGGGCATTTTTCAAAAGAAAAATGTATTTTATCATTAAAAGTGGTTTATATATTTTCGTATTTTTTATGTGCCCGTTTTAGTTTTCGTATCCTGATATTTTTCTACCTTAAATAGCCAATTAATTGTAAGTAGCTTCTTTAAATGTAGCATCAGCCATTTAATGAAATGGTATAAGCTGATTTACCAACTGTTTACAGTATACAATACTGCTTGCGGCCTTCGAAGTAAGCATTTCAGAGTGTAACAGCACAATTTAAAAATGAATTTAAACTTTAAAGCGAAGCTTTCTTTTGGAATAAATGTTATAATATTCTGTATTATTAAGGATAATTGCCGTTACTTAATTATTATATTTTGAAATAAAATAAAATAATATAATACAAATTTTTAATAGATATTCTTTTTGATAACTTAATAATATTCTATGTTTTAATTTTATAGTTCAGTTTGAAACAATAAATATTTGCAACAAGAAAAGCGTAAATTGAACCTATTCTATGTCTTTTTAACAAGTACATTTTACTTTAACGCTCGTACACATTCGATCTTTCTAGTATATATGAGACAAATATGTATAAAATCGCGAGTTAACTCCTCATTGGGCACAGAAAAGTTCATATAATTTTACAGTCAGCAATTTAAAATTTACGTTTCCCTTTTCTATTATTCATCAAAATAGATTCAGTTTTATGTCCAGTCAATTTAATTAGCTATAAATCTTGCAAAAGTAAACTTTACCTAGTCGTAAATCTTTTAAAACCCGACATATTTAAACTTTTCGTTAATTTTTATTCTCTGTCATGAAAAGCAGAAGTCAATCAACGATGATACTTCATTCAATACATTTCTTTTGAAATTCACTAATTACGCATTCCGATTTTGATTGTTCATTATATCAGTCGGTTAGTGAAGGAATTTAATTAACCAGTATCTATAGTATGCAATAAAGATGCTAAATTACTCACATCATACACAAATATGTTTCTAGGTTAACAGGTGATTTACGATGAAATATATCATATCCGCAGAATTAGCACGTTTAAAGTAAGTATTAAAATATTCAACGAAAAAACACCAAAATATTACCCACGGAAAATAAAAAAATCAGTTGTATTATTCTAATTTCAGATATTATTAGAATTAATTCAATAAGAGAAACTCAAAGTAAAATATTTAAAATATCGTGATAATTATAACTGATAAAATTAACTTTATTAAGCAAATAAGCAATGAATATCTACAACGTAATTATTGGGAAAATATAATCAAAATTTATTGTTTCAATGTTGAATATCTCTATAACTTACTTAATTATTATTGATACTATTAAATAATCCCTAAAATCTGTTCAATCAATTGCTTTAATAAACGCTTAAACAAATAGAATTTTCTATTACACGTTTCCTGTACGTAATAGTCAAGGAACTTTTTATTATTCGCGATTAATTAGATAGTCTATTTGATGCGCTTAATAGCAAGCTGGTATTCAACTGACCGCAGGGGCATTGAGTTAATTACATCCGAGAGTTCTCGACAAATGAGCGTCAAAATGGTTTTGGAAAATACTGGCATTATAGTTTCGCTCATCATCTCGCTCTTTGGTTGGCTTACATATGAACCCACATATTTCAAATTATAAAATGAAAATTAATTAAACCTCTACAAGTTTTATTAAATTATTATCATATATTTTATATTAATTGAAACTTGATTGTTAAAGATAATTTATGCAATCAAATTTCAGGATGAAATTTATGAAAAATTTAACAGAAATTATTATTTTATACCGTAAATTTTGTGGCTTCAACTTTTATTACAGAATAGCAAATTGCACTATTTAAAATATTTTCTCACTGTCTCTGTCTAACAGAACAATGTAAACATAGGTAAAGCCTTACTCCGAAAGTGTCACGTGTATATCGGCTGTGTCACAAAGGGCTGAAGTTTTGATTACAATCAGGGAGTTGGCAAATTGGTGTGCCATCTTTATTTAGATTTTCATCAATACTTTAGTTTCACAATTTTTCACAACTAACAAGAAAAGTTTACGAAATTTAGGTCATGCACAGTTTTAAAACTTAAAAACTAATAAATACTAACATGTTTTACAATATACATTTGTCCCCAAAGTGACAAAAAAATTTGTACCTGAACAAAAGTGTTTGTACGCTTATTGAAAATTGGAATTTTACTAAAAATTTATGTATGTATTCAATCTATGTTTGAGAAACTTTTTGAATTTATCCCATGTAACAGTATTTTCTATCTCATAAAGCAGAAATAGCATCAATTGTTTTCAAAACATTCAATTTACTGTTTCTAAAAGTGTTTTATAAAATTTTTAATGGTGAAAAATTATATTTAATTTTAGTTTTAATAAAATTTAAAACTTTATTTAGTACATTACCCCTCAAATGATAACATTAATTTGCTGCAATTGTATAATTAGTTTTATAATTTATATTTTAAACGAAGCATTATTTGTTACGATTCATTTCCATACGAAATTCTTTCTTCCACTACTTAGTTCAGCAATCTGGACTCCCTCAACAAAACATTACAAAACGAAGAAGAGTTCAACGAAACCGCCTCATCACTTAATACATTTCTCCCAGCATTCGTTTTCTTTAAATTTCCGCACAAGTCGTTTCTTTCGCTGGTGCAGTTTCTGCGTATTTTTCCACATTTCCATTAGTAGCGCTCATAATTCACTCCATTTTGAAACAGGGCTAGTCAAAGCCTCGCGCCGCGAAGAGAATAAAAGAAAATACGACTGGGAAAAAGGTAAGACGTGAAAGAGAGGGGAGGGGGAAATGAGAAAAAAGGAGGAAAAGCATCGGAAAAGCGAGTTACGACTTGCTCGATGCCAAATTACCTAGTAACACACCGCCGCTGTGGGGCGAGGCGAAAGGCATTTCTCAGCAGCGAATGAGCAGAGGATGAGCGGACATTTGGGTGGAGATCAAACGCAAAAGAGACTAATAATGCGCCTTGTTTCATCTCGTACATTCAAATTTCTTTCAACAGTTTTTCGTCTTCTTTGTGTATAGAAGAAGTGTAGAAAAACGTCTTTATAGCGAGCGGATTTCTTTTATGATGAGATGGAGGTCAATAAGATTAGATCCATTATTAAATATTTCGAATGTTTACTTAAAAAAAAGTTTGCGTAAAGAATCTAATTTAATAATATAATATTGCTAGCAGTGTGGCAGATAGAAAAACGTGTGTCTCACCCGCACATACAAGGAGACGCGCGTGCCGAAGGAAATTAAATTCCGTCGTTCCATTTTTTTTTCATCTCAAACGTTTGATAAAATAACCCGCACATAAATCTTCTCAAATTTAAGTAAGAACCGATGAAATTTAATTTCCTCTCCCGCACGCACCTCGCACGTTCTCACCGCGATAAACACGCTCCCACTATCGCGTTTTTGTTATACGAAACTTACGTTTCAAATATCCCGAGAAAGCGTCGATTAGACAAAGAGAGTAAAGCAGAATCCATCAGCTTAAGACTTAACTCATAAAACTCGCATTTGCAAAAATTGCCACTCCAAGCTGTCGGCGTTATTCACCTGTCGGTCGGTCGAAAGTTGCTCCGGGAGGGGGGGGGGGGGAGGGTTACCGAAGCGCTTCAAAGTCTCCTTCAGCCGTCCCGAAGCAAAAGAAAAATCCAAGCATAAATCTGTACGAAGAAACCGGCGCGCAAATGTAGGCGGCAAAGCGGACGGCAATTCGAAAAGTTTGCCCCGCTCGCATGAATACATCTGGAGGACAAAAGGATCGGGCGACGAATAAAAGCGGATAGAAGAAGCATCTTGCGTCTCGTTTTTTTGCTTTCTGTTTTTTTTTTTTTTTTTTTTTTTCTTGCCGAGCTGCGGGCCAGTCGCGCTGTCGTAATAAACGAGAGGAAGGCCGCGAAATTGGATTCGAAGTTTTTAGTGCGCGCTTGTGGTGTTCTGCCGGGCGCCATTTTTGCCCGCTGTAAATTGCATCGAGGATTTTTATTTCCACCTTCTTCGCGGATAGAGTCAGGCTGTCGAGTTTATTTGCGTGCGGTAGAATTGGAGTATTGTTGAAAATCGGTTAAAAGTTTTCGTCTCCTGTTAGAGATAATATTTATGTCTATAAGGTTGGGATCATGTCAAAGCGTTTTTAAAAAAAGTAAAGTTTCGATTAATTTACTTGTATTTACTTTAAATACCAGTTTAACGTTAAAAATTTAATTTTTATGAAATAAAGTAAAACATTTTGATCATTGCAAGAATAAAGATACTATTTGAATTTGATCATTTTTAATTAAAAGCATCACGTGCAAAAATAAATCTACATCTTTAAAAGACTCTGGCTCGGATCTCCGAACTCTTGTAATAAAAGGAAATACTTTTATTGTTGTACGTGCAGCATCTGAAAAACAGTTCCAAAAGACCAGCAGATTTTTCCAATTATTAAAAAAAAGCGTAGAGTAAGAAAAGGGTATAGAATGCAGCACATGTTTTTGCCTTAGATATAGAGAAAACGCGGATTTTCTTCTTACTATAAAGACAGTCTTTGAGTAGTTCGATTGGACCTTCCTCGTGAACGGTATAAAGAAAATTTATGGTTTTATTTGTAAAACAACATAGCTGTATATTTTTAACCACTACCTCAAACAATGTGTTTTAAAATTAAAATTTCGAGAAAATAAGCTACTGAATCAGTAGGTTGAAGATTAAGGAACTACTCTAAATTTGATTGATGCTCCGTAAAACAACAACTGAAAAAAGTTGATACTGGTTCGCTGATTAGTAGTAGAAAAGACCTGGAAAGAAAGTGGCTGTTGAAAGCTGTAGGTAAGTATGGTAGTGGGTTGAACCGCGCCCTGGTTGAAGTTCCCAAGTGCTTCCGTGAAACTTTCCAAACGAGCTTGCGAAATTAGATGTCGTTTCTATTTGAATCGTATTTGATCTTTCCAAATTTTATTTCAATGTTTTTTGGGGGCAGAAGATACAATTTTTTAAAATTCTTTATGATAGATTTGAATTGATGTAGGTTATTTTTGGAGAGTTGTTGCCTTTTTAGATGCTTTGTCTGCCTCTTCGTTTTCCTTTAGTCTGCAATGTGATGGTATCCATAGGAATCTTATTTCGATTGGATTTCCATTATTTTGGAGATACATTATGCTTTGGATAATTTCTTGGATTATTGGCTTATTAGTTACACATTTGCCTATTGACGTCAGGTGTTGAACTCTTTTTCTTTACGGCTTTTTCAAATAATTACGAATGTGTTTTTTCCTGATAAATGTAAGCTTATCCTCGCAAAACTAATTTCGCGCTTTATTCAAGATGGATTTCGCATAAATTTTTTAAAGAAACGAGAATCGATACCCTTAAACTTTTTTCATTTCAAAGGCTGAAAACAAAGAACCCCTTTATTGTCAATATCCGAGGGAAAATAAAAAATCCTATATCTGGTAGGCATTGTCCGTAGACAACTTTTCAATCGAACAGCAACAAAAAGCCGATAACAATCGTTATCGCGAAATTTACACGCATATACGCGCGCGTTCATAAACGCGGCCAGTCGTTAAATAAATTCTCAAGTGCGAGGCGATAAAAACTGGCCTCTCTAACCCACATCGATAACATCGGCATTAGCATAGGGGATGCACATTAAAATCGATAAATCTCCAGGCTGCGCACGTGCTAATAAACAGCAATTTAAAAACGCTTCAAGGGTAACTAGCTGGGAAGCTAAATTAGCACTCTTATCGCTGCATGCCAGAATCAGAATAATGGCTATTTGATGAAAGTAGAGTATAAGCTCGCTTTATGATGTGCTAGTGACTTTAGATATTGAATTTCAATTAAAACTATCGATTTTTCAACTATCTGAGGTGAGGTTGGCGAAATAAAGGATAATGATAGATTATACAACAAGCGGTTCTAGTTACGCAATTTACTATTCTTTGTTTACTCTCAAGTCACGTTCATACTCCTGTAAATGAATGAACGTGCAAGCAAAGCTGCGTTGAAGTAAACGGATGCAATATTTTTGTTTGGAACCAGCTTTGCCTGAATGCGAATGCTCAAATGTGCACTTGCTTATTTTATGCTTCACTACTCTCTATTTGAATTTTTGTATACTTAATTGCTTGCTTTTAGATATGTGATCAGCTTTGCAACTGTAATTAGATGATAACTTAAAGGTCCAAAATCTATTTTGAACAGATTTATTTGATTATTTTACAACGGATAAAAGTTTGTCACAAATTGCTGTATGGTAACTAAACCTTAGTAGGAGAGAAAGGAATCAATTTGAGGGGAGGGCAATGTTCCAGAATCAATGTGTCAACATACAGATTTTTATTTATCAACAAATAAGAAAGTTAAATTTACAAATAACAAAAACTTTTTTCATTTTCATTAAACACATTTTCATTCAGTGAATATCAATCAAATCTTGTGCGCGAGTTCAATCTAAATATCATCATACACATACCACAACGAGTTAATCACAAAAATCACAAAAATCCATTGAAAGAGGGAATTTTGAATATTACCAGAAGATATTTAAGATTGATTTAAATAATGAGGTTTACAAATGAACCTTTCACCGTAAAATCAATTCGAACCGTATCAGCGCCCTTAGAAATTGAAATACATCAAGTACTGCGCAAAAGCATGAAGTATATTTATATTAGTCAAATCTATATATAAGTAGATAGTTATTCCTTATATAAAAGTCATAACCGAATGTTTGAAGCCAAGATAAACGTTATGTGATTGGTTCATACAGTGCGCATGTATCTAAAATTTTACTTCGATTTAATTTAAAATTTCTAACCGCATATGTTAAGATTAAAATTTTTAAGATATGATACTAAATTATTAAAGATTAATGAAGTTACAAAAAAAAAAAAAAAAATAATAATGGTTAAATATCTAACATGCATAATATTTTAAAATTATTTTTAAAAATAATTACTTTAATTATATTTTATAAATTATGTTTTTCAGGACGGTAAATATTCCAATAACAAAATGTTTTTTTAAATTTTGAAAGCGTACATATTTTTTAAAAGAGTATTTTAGAAACAATAGTTTAATTTTCATATTGAACCCTTTCATTTAATTTCATAACCGTTTATAACTTTATACCACTCTAACCTCAAAATCACGATTTTAACATAATTTTTCGGCGCTCGTAATATAAAATAATGTTCAATACCAGTGTTTAAGTTGATTATTTACCTCGCGAGACTTTTCTCCCTCGCTTGGCTCGGGCGAAATATGTCTCACGAGGTAAATAATCAACTTTTTCCCAACTTGGGTATGAAATGGCCCTCGTTTCACGCTAGAAAGTAGCGTAGAAAATCGAGCATTCCAAACGTTTGTCAAAATTGTTTGTCCGAGCGGGAA
>UCOM01001212.1:0-46988 GCA_900474385.1 Ormyrus pomaceus
TAACTAATATTAGTCACATAAAAGTAATTTTTTGTATTTTATTTAAACTATATTGCTAAAACTAATGTAAAAAGTCATAATAAAATAATAATAATAATAAAAATATGACAGTACTATGTTATATATATAATCGCGATACCATACATAACTTAAAATCGTTATAAAACAAAAACTAGTAGATGAACTTCAAAAATTCTTTTTAATTTTGAAAGTTTAGTTAAAGACGAAAAAAATAAGTGTAATAATAAAAATATCAAAGAATGCGATAGAACATTCATTAGGGTTTAAATAAAAAAATTTCAATGCTTACTTTTTAAATAATAGAACATAAGAAAAAACGCTGCTAACTGATATTGGGACAATGCTTTCTCATAAAGAACATAAATGAAATGTTATGAAACAATTACTATTATCTTATTTACAGAAGGTGAAATTTCAGTTAAAATTTACCAATGTAATAATTAACATTACGTTTTACGTGTCTTGTTAAATTAGGCGTTATTATATGATTTATTAGTTGATTTGCTGCAAAGTTTCACCTCAAGTTCAAAAATATTCTCATAATATTCATTTATTTAACGCCCGTCAAATAATCTACTATAAAAGCTTCTAAAAACACATTATTTCACAGAAAAAACACCTAACCGACAATTTTCGAATAATCCCCTTAGCCGCAATGCAATAAATAACCTGCGCGGCGCATAATTCAGAATCGCTTGCCAAAGAATTTAGAAGAAAGTGCATCAGCGACGCTTCAATTAAGCCGGCATAATGGCATTTCAGGCAAAGTCTGAAAATCAATTCGTCAGTCATTCACTCGGGCCATTGTGCGCTCCGTCGTACTCGCTCGCCTGCCTTGCAATTGCTCGGGCAACAAAAGAGACGGAGATCTTGCGCGCGCGCGCGCGTCCGTGTCGGGCATTTAGTGGCTACACAGTCCCGCGACGTGTAGGCGTCCGCGCGGTTCTAGTGCGTAGGTAACCGCTGGATTGAGACGTCAGGCGCCCGCGGTGCTTGATGAATGCATTGCATTCACCGGGAACGAAAAAGACTCTCCGCCGGCTTCTTGCCTCGCCTCTCCCCGGCCAGATATCGCAATTTCATTGAGCCGAACTGCACCTCGACGCCGGGCTCGATTTACAGGCCTCCGAAGGGTATTTATCATGCGAGGGCTTTCTTGATAAGCGCCAATGCGCCTTTCGAGTTTTTCTATTCGCCTGAATATTCATGCCGTTCGACTTTCCAGCGGATTTCGCTCTTTGTAGGCGAACGGTTTGAGGCTTCTGTACTGGAGTACAACTTATGTTAATGGCGTTGATGATGTTGCGTAATAATTTATGCTAAAGGATGAAATGGAAATTTAAAATGACTTATCGGAAAGTGGAATACAGTAATAGCAACGAGCAAGCCTGCTATAAATCTAGTGAATTGTAAAAATTGTTAAAAGGCTAATCAATAACTCGATAATTTTTCCCAACCTAAATAGCTGATAAATTATAAAATGTAAAGCGTGATTAACCAAAAAGTATAAATTTAAAGCATTTCTCAATGAAAAGTGAAAAAAAAGTTTTCGAGTGCACAGCTTACACATTTTTATTTAAAATTGCTTTATTTGTCGGAGTACGATCGAGCAAAAAATTCTTATAACGAGACTTACTTCTTCCAATTAGGAGGAGAACTCTTCAATAAACACACACTAATTAGCAGAACTTCCTATATAAACCACATTCAATTAGACGCGCGCCGGAGGGTAATTGATATTAGCATAATTAAGGAAAACTCGCGCTCGGCGGAACGATCGTGGGAAGGCAATTATTTAATCGTAAGCCGATGATCGGCATCAGCGACTACGGCGTCGGTGCGCGTCTCCGCTCGGGATTTTAACGCACATATACCCCGGTCGGGCAGATTAAAGCGGAGGTTTTTCGAGCCCACGTAACCCCGCATACATAGGAAGGCTCTCTCGGTGTGCGCGACGTAGAGATAGAGAGAGAGAGACTCGAGGAGAAAAAAGGAGGAGAGCCGAGGAAGAAAGAAAGAAGAGGGAAGGAGCGAGAGAGAGGAGCACGGCATATACGTCGTTGCCGTGGCGCGTACAAATTGCCCCCCTGTTTCCTTGCATTTGTCATTTCGGTATGGGGCAACCTCCGTGTTCTTTCATTTCCCAAATAATTCCGAACCCTCATTAATAACGTAACGCGCCGGCATGCAAGGATGGAGAGGAAAGAGAGAGAGAGAGAGAGAGAAGAGCGAACGCGGCCAGGTAGCAACGGCACATTTGTCCGTTTTTCGATGCGAGAGAGGAGAAGAGTTTGCTGGCTGCTGCTTCTTTATAAAGTTGGGTGTCGCCGGCGTCGTTCCGGGGACTCGACCTTGGAATTCACTTAGTGCGCCTGTTGCGATCGATTCTATCTTTAACCAGCTCGAGAACTGCGCTCTCCGATTCGTTAAGGTTGGCCCGCGAGAGAACGAAGGGAGGAAATATTGCAGCTAAGACTCGGATAATTAAGAGATTCGAAATAATAAGGAAGGGTTCTTGACAGCTGGCGCTCTTTTTTCTTCAAGCTCTATTCAAATTGATGGATACGTGAAGAGGAGGAACTAATCTGTATCTTCGACAGGCTAATGTGCTTTTATTTTCGAATGGCTATTTCGTATTGCCTTCGCCTTAAAATTAAGAGATGTTGAGAACATGGAGGTTCGTGAAAAATGAAGGCGTTGCGTAAACTAACGAGCTCGATTGATTTGATGTTTTAACTTGCATTGATGGTCTCTGCAATTAAAATCCTGCATTTAGGAGCTTGCCGTTTTAATTTAGTCAAATTAAAATCTTTTTGTACTAAGATACAGTCTTCTCGTATTAAGTTCAATTTTAATTTATTTTCTGCCTGTTAATGACCTAAAATAATTTACATAAAAATATAGAATGAAACAATAGGCAGGGTTTTATTAAAAATAAATCACCCTAATCTACAACCTGAAATTTATTCTTTCGCAAGCATATACTAAAATTTGATCCTCCAACGAAAAAGGCATCTCAGCGTCCGACCAATTACACTACCCAAAAAAATTCTCCACGGGAATAATTTCCAGACTTTTTTCTCAGATCCAAAATTAACTTCAATCTCCTTCTCCTACACGTCAAGATCACGAGCAGGCATCTCTAACATCTGATCCCAATTCATCTCCGTCAGGCTCACATCCACGCTTTTTCTACCTCCTCCGCGCTTTTGCCTTCTTACCGGCGCCGTAACGAAAAAACGAAAGCCAAAAAGCAAACGAAGCTGAAAAACTCGGCCAATACGATTCAGATAAAAATCTTATTCCCACCTTAATCACGCTCGATCCTCCATCTAGCCAGAATCGCCACCCACACGCGTGTAATTCGGAATCAGGGAGGGCGCGCGAATCGAAAAGGAGCCAGTCGGCTCTCCGTGGCGCCGAGCAGCGCGCCCGATTGAAACGTCCTTCCTCCGGCCGGTATATAGAGACTTGAAGGATGGATGGCTGTCACTTACAAGGCTGGGCCGCGCTCTCTCTCTCTCTCTCTCCCTCGCCATTTTGAATTCCTAGTGCGCCGGGGCCGAGTTTGAGGAATCGTAGGCGGAGATGAAGGCTTCACGCGGCGAGACACAGAGGCCTGCCGGAGAGAAATGGAAGGCGCCCGTACGATGGATTCGCGCGGCTAAGTGCACCTGAAGTCTCGCTCTCTCGCGTATGTATATCTAAGTGCGTAGGTATGCGCCGGCGAGAGAGAGAGAGAGAGAGCTAAGGATATAAACGCGGCGTGTAAGGAGCGCGCGCCGAGACCGAGTCCTCGTTAATCATTGAGCAGCTCATTAAGACAGAATCTGCCGCATACTGATCGTCCTGGATTACGCTTGCCTACCGACATCCCTCAACGTTGTTGGCTCCTCTCGCCGCTCTCCGCAGCCCTTTCGTATAAAGCATTTCGACTTCTTCGAGTGCCGATTTTGCCGGGTACGCGCTTTCGGTCCATTAGCCGGCTTCGCAATAACTCGATAAGGAGCTATCTGTGCTTTCATTAGCAATTTGCTGGTCGTTAACGCGGTATGTTTACTTGGTATAAAAAAACGTTCGAGTTTCGCAAAACATCTCGCGGGAATTATTGATAGTAAAATAGCAAACTGCGATAGTACGGAATAAATAAATTTCGTACACTGAAAGTTAACATGGCTAAAGTAATTCTACACCAAGATTTCGTGTTTGAGTTTTTGAAAAATCATTGCCGACTTGCCACGTTGCTTCTGAGATAAAACTGGAAATAGCTACAACTTCAGTGATAAAATAACTGTTCAGCTAGCTTTTTGATTTAAAATAATTCCTGCAACTATCGCTTTTTTGATTTTCTCAAAATTATCTGAAAATAAAATTAAAAATTATAGGATATGAATAATATAAACTTAAAATAAAAACAATAGATAGAATCCTGACAGCGGCATCGTTTGACCAACAATTTAAAAAATCTCACCGACTTTCTACGATTTTTCTTAATAATGCATTTCTTTCCGTTTCCGGCTACCTTAAAACTGTCAGCAAAATGCTAGGACCAGGCGGGGATGCAGCGTTCGGCAGAGGCAAGGAACTACCGGCGAGCAATTGGATGGCATTTGTCGCGAAAGCGTTGGAGACTTCATCAATGTCTCCAAGTTTCTTTCGGGACGCTGCTCAGCCGTATTCCGCTTCGTTTTTGCGAGCGACACTGCCGAGTGCATCAGCTTCGTCGTCTGCTTCTGTTTCCTGAAGTAACGTTCACAATGTTAAAGTCTTTGCAATGTGCAAAGGGATCAAAAAAGCTTAAAAGCGATGCTTCTCAAAATTATCGTTTCGAAAGATTGTTTAGCAGTAATAAAAATTATTTTGCAAAGTAAACAATTTTAAAATCAGTGAATCATTTTAGCTTAAAAAGTAAGAAAACTTTGTGTACCCCCAAACAACTTTTATTTTCGTACATATAATGGATAGACTAATTATCTTATAAGCTCTTCGATAAAAATAAGATTCAAAGTCTTGAAATAAAACTTGAAAAAGTTTCTGATTTTTCTGAAATCTTAAGTGTGAAGTAGCCTAAAGTTTGGCAAAGAGGTAGAAAGGAGTCGGAGCGCACCACCCCCCTCGGGACTTGGAACTGAGAAATGTCGGCTACTTTTATTTTGCCGGTTCCCTACGTTAGCGATTTTTCCATCGCCTCGCAAGATATTTCACCGGCAATCTAAGAGTCGCAAATGGAGTCCACAATGAGGCAGAAATGGCTTCCTGCACTGATGGCCCTGGCATTTGTCTTTTCTCTTTTCTGTTTCCTTCCCTCGACGCGCGCAACTATATTATCAGCCGTCTTTTTCGATTTACTTCTCGCAGACCGTAAAAACACCGGTTCACGTGCGACATCAATTATGATCCTGGAAAGGCCTTCCTAGTTAACTTTCTGTCAAGATTAAGCTTTTGCTTTTTCGCGCAAGATTGCTTAGTCAATTTATACTATAGATTTTATGTTCAAGAAAATTGTAAAGAGAGTAGCACAGTTATCTGAATTAGAATTTTTCCTTACTTCTCCATTTAGTTATTTTATTCGCATTAAAAAATACCACACAGCTTTGAATGAACTTGCGCGTCGCACCGGTCAAGCCCAGAGCCTGCAAAATTTCCCGCACGAACAAGAACGCTCCGTACGACAGAATCATAAGTGCATAAAAATCCCGCGAACTCCGAGGCAAAAAGAGAATAAGACGCGAGAAGGAAGGTAAAAAAGCTCGGTCGGACATAGATAGAGGAAGAGCGCGGGGCAACAACAGCGCCGCCGGGAGAGAGAGAGAGCGAGAGAGGAAAGTTGTTCCGCGCGAGGATATATAGAATAGGATAGGTGGGGCCGTTATTAATCTGGTGTCGAGTTGAGCGCAAAGTTATATAGGAGCTCAGGAAATGAAACACGAGAAACCTCCCTGCGCTTCCTCCCTCGCTTGTATGGTAACCCGAGGCACGCGGCGAAGGGAGATCGCAACCCTCTCTCCCCCCGCGCGTCGGCCGCGAGAGAGAGAGAGAGAGAGAGAGAGCGTCCCACGTCCGACTGCCGGCTGGCTGAATGTATTACCGGACTGGCCGAGATGGAGACGTATAACGATCAGGGACTTCTCGAGAGGGTCCCTCTTGCAAATTCGAACGACGCGCGCGGCGGCCTGTTCTTGTAGTCGCGCGCAGGCAGTTTTTCTTCCGAGCCGAGCCGTACACACGTGGATGTGTACACGGGCCGAAGCGTGTACGGAGTTGTATCACTTAAAAATTTACGTATGAACGATGTCGGCCGGTGGATTACTCGGGTTAAGGGATTAATTAGCTTGGAGAGAATTAATTGAATTGTCAGAGGGGACGAGATGTAAGATTTGATATTAATTATTTAGCTTGGTGAAAAATGCCCCTGGCCGCTATGATATACTTTCTGTCAAACATTGCCGGTATCATTACAAGGTTTCGATTACGAGCTGAAACATTTTTTTTACTTGATAAATAAACTAGTTTTTCAATTACATAAAAATCTTTCTCTTTAGATAAAGTTTTCAAGTTTTCATTTCATTAAAAATATTATACATTTCAGCCTTTCTTGTGTTGTGCGTTCAAATAATTAACTTATTTACTCTCAGCTCTATTGACGTGTGTTGTCGATAAGTAATATTTATTTATTGCAAGATAAAGCGTACAAAAGAGCAAGCAGCCGCACACGAAATTCGAAGTTAATTCGCCTAATGACCATAGGAATGGGCTGTGCCAGCCCGGATTGGTGGTCTCTAAACGCAATTAAAATATCATTACGCTGCCCTGGACGCATGGCGTGCTCACGTTATTCGACCATCTTATCAAAACCGTACCAAATATCACCGTAAAAAGTTTCGGAAGATTGTTTATGGTCACGCGCATTGATGGCAGTTTAAGTGTACCTACATACATCAACTTCCCCCAAAAGAAACTAGCAAATCTGCGACACTTTTTTTCACTTAATAATTGTGTACGAAAAATCTAAAATATTCTTCGCATTAAGCGTTTTCTCCACATACGTCAACGTCCCTCTGCCCGTCGCAAAATCCACAAACCCGAAAGAAATCCAGAATCGAAAAAGGTCTCTCTCAAATAAACGATTGCCTTACAAATGAGACGCGCGAGCTGCGCGCGCGAGAGAGAGAACGAATATCGGTCTTATCGTCGGATCTACGAGGCGGCCACGGACTCGCGCCAAGATTAAAACGAGGTTATGATATAAGAAGGAACAAAGGGGGAAATAAATAGTGATCGGTGTAGTTGCCGGGCCGCTCGCACGCGGACCCTTTTGTTCCTTCCATTTTTTACGGGAATCATCGACAAAGAGCGAGAGAGAGAGAGAGAGAGAGAGGGGGGGGAGGAGCGAACGGAGATCACGATCATCGATCCTCTCTACTTTCCGCGGGTACACGCGATGCTTATCTCCAACCTCTTGTCCGACGCACACGATATCTCTTTTTCCGTCCGCGGGCTCTCTCTCTCTCTCCCTCTCTCTTTCTCTCTTTGCTGATTACTGCGTTGCGTGCAAGTCTCTCTGCCCGCTCCTTTTTCTCCTCGATGAGAACGCCGTGTTTGTACGAGTATTCGCGAATCTGGAGAAACAGAGACGCTTTATACTCGATTTCTTCGAGGGGGGAAGTAAAACGAAGTGAGGGAGATGCATTAAGTAAAACAAACTACCGTTTATTGCAATTATTAATGCTTCTGCGGATTATAGATGTTTACACTGCTTTTTACGGGGATTTTTAGAATTCGAGATTGTTTATTAAAAAATTTTCAACCAAATAGTAGATTATAATTTTATTAATATACTACATCCGCATGCAACGTTAAAAAATGCCTTTCTATCAAGGAAGCAACAAAATCGAAGCATCCTCTTGCAGGCATATTTCTTTTTTAATAATTCATGTAAATAACACACCAATCGATAAAAAAACCTTCGAAAAAAGGCCGTAAGTATAATTCTGCAGTATATCCCCTTGGCTCTGAGCTAAATTCTTAAAAAAAAAATCCCGTATCTCCTTCCAGAATCAGTTTATTACTTTATTCATCCAAAGTATTGTAATTTTCCATTCCAATCATTTACCAATGTACCCAGTTATTTGATGCGCGTACAAAGTAATCACTATAGGCAACGCTTTCAGGGAATTATAGTATACGCGGCAGGATGCATCGAAGATTCCCGAACACCGCGACGGGGGTTGCAAAGAGGCACCGATCGAGAGAGACAGGTTGCGAGGGAGGGGCAAAACGCCGCCGCCGCCGCCGCCGATGTACGAAGGGGGAGCTTTGCGGTAATGCGTATTTGATTACAGAGTTATCCGAACGACGTGGCGGCGGCGCGAGCGATCGAGACATCGACCAGCCATTTTGGCTAACCACTTGACCTCGCGCTCGCATGAACGGGCGCAGCTCTCGTTGCGTGCTTTCGGCAAGTCCTCGCTTGATCTACTTTCTTCCGATGCCCGGAGACGACTAACTTGGAGAAGGGTAATTGCATTTTTTAAACGGGGCGTAAGTGCTGGTAATTAGGAAGGAAAGGACTGGAATGTCCTGCAATCGAAAAAGCTTTTTGTGGGTAATGTTTGGAAGTGCTGGGGTGCGTATTCGCATGATGAACTGAATTAATTTAATGTGCCTGGTAATTAAACAGTTTTTTGTAAGTAAGGGTATCGAATATATATTTAAACAATTCTGTTTACTCGCAAAATCTTCGGTAATGGTATTCAACGAATATCACTTAATGTCTAGGAATGATTAATTTTGATCAAAGTAAAATTATGACTTGACAGTTGAAGATGCTTCGTCATAGAATATTACGATAGAAAAGGTGACTACATCAGTCTAAGAATATTTTTAAAATGTCAAACACAAATAATATTAAAATAAAAATTATATTATTTTAACAAGCACGCCGTTTGATAAAGTAAAATCATTCCTCAGTTTCTTACTGCATTAATAAAGTCTTCTTTAAATCACGAAACTTATTTAATAAAAGTAAATAAACGCATCCTGCCTATTTGTTCCTTCTCCCGACTCCCCAACGGCAAAGTAAAAACTTGTAAATAATCGACAAGGTAGAAAAAACGTCCGAGCTGCAAGAGAAACAAATCGAAAAGAGAATAATCGAATACACGCACTCGAGAGCGTCATTTCCTCCGCTAAAGCCTCGAAAATGCAGGTTGACGAAGGGGGTATAAAGGATGGCGCACATGATGAGCAGCACTTGCTACCGCAGCCTGGCGATGGTGTGCCGGTGGTTATCGTCCGGGGCTAATAGCGACTTACTCTCTCGCTCTTTCTCTCGGCAGATATATACAACTGGGACGAGATGAGAGAAAAGAGCGCGCGCGGCGCAGGAGATGAGGACGCGCCGGGATGAGATGGGATGGGAGCA
This sequence comes from Ormyrus pomaceus, assembly GCA_900474385.1. NCBI lineage: Eukaryota > Metazoa > Arthropoda > Insecta > Hymenoptera > Ormyridae > Ormyrus > Ormyrus pomaceus. Next base: position 9,446 of record UCOM01001212.1, read on the forward strand.
GCGGCGATAATGATGATGATGTTGATGATGATTACCGTGGCGGCTAAGAGCAAGTAGCTCTCGGAGAAAGACTTCCCTCTCCCCTCCGCCGGCTCCTCTCTTCGCTGTTTTGTCTCGCGCCAGTGGCCCAGAGTCGCGCGGGACTTTTTCGAAAGCCGCCATGGGTGCACGTCTGCTGGCGTACGTATAGCCCTTAATGCGCCCCGGTCTAAGACACTGATTATGGCCGGTGAAATATTGGATATTGCGGCCATCGGCTGGTGTATTAAATTGTCGCAACAGCGCCGCCGTTCGCGACTTCTTGCGCGCACAGCGACGACGACGCCATGTTGCGAAAGCCCGAGTGCGTGTGTATACGCGGGGCAGAAAATCGCTTCCAAGGTAATTACGCGGCGGTAAGCGAATTTTTTGCCGGGGTTATTAATTTTTATGATTTTTCATGCCGGCTTACGTGCATTAAGGCGAGTTGCCTTTTTTTCTTTTTATCCGCCGCTCTCGCTCATAGAAGAACGTTAATTTGACGAAGTCCATTTTTGAGCACACCTCCGCGCGGCAACGAGCGCCGCGCGGTGTTATTACCTTTTTTCGTGGGATCGGTTTTGATGTAAGTAAATATATCGGGGGAAAGTAACGGTGGATTAAAATGCTCGATTTTTAAGTAAGCTGATCGGTACTTCGAAACAATATAGGCCTCCATAAAGAATAATCGCGCGTTTAATGGCGCATTTTAAATTAGTTCTGTTGCAGGGGGATGCTCGTGTACTTTCTACCTTGGCCGACCGCCATTTTGTTCTTGCAGCATCCAATTTAGTAACTGTATTATGCGAAACAAAAAGTTAATGCGACCTTTTTCCTCGGGAGCCGTTTAATTTTTTCTCATTACCGACTGTATTTTCGGCATTAGCATTATTAAGATATAATGCTGCCGTTAATGATCGGCCTGGTTGATTAAACGATACATTGACGCTGTTCTTAAAATAAAATATGCAATAATAGCTTAATAATTACAGTGAGCCGAGCGAGTATAACGATCGAAAACATTGTTTTCCAAGTTTCGAAACAAATAAAGAAGAAAACTCCGCAGATGAAAGGAAAGTTTATTCGATTCCGTTGGACGTAATTAATAAAAGGCGTTCGGTGTTCCTCGAGAAAGTCGGTGGAATGGCGTGTCTGCGCGCGATATTCAAGTCGGTAGCGGCTCGCCAAGACGGATGGCATTCGTTATTCCGAATACACTAACGGATGTCCATGCTTATTAATTTAATTGCGCGTCATTATAGACGATGTCGAGCTAATTAAGCCCGAACGCAAATGAACGGCGAGAGAAGGTTAGCAAGCCGCGGCTCGAATGAAATCGTCCCGGCCGCCGCTCTCGCCTCGCTTCTCGATTTCTATCGGCCATTTCTTTTCGGGGCTCGTTTTGTTGGGATCCGGGAGACGAAAAATCTAGTGTCAACGGAGGAAGAGCCTCGTTATTTGTATTAGTCGTTAATTAAAATAAAGTGCCCTCGAAGGAAGTGTCAATGGTTTCCGTTTTTTTCTGCTTTCATTTTTCTTGGATCAATTATCGCTGCTGAATCAGAAGCTGGGGCTTGTTAGGCTCTTCATTAACATTCAATCATTGATTTGGTTTTAAAGCATCAGTTTTATTCGTTTTAACATAATATTTCTTAATTAGATATTTAAATAAATTTAAATACTTAAAAATACTATTGAAAGTATTAAATACGAATTTAAAAGTAACCTTGTAATTTTTAAAGTTACTAGATAGAAGGATTAAAGTAACTCTTAACTAGAACCACAATTTTAATACCTAAATGGTAATCTTTACTTAACAAGTTTATTATATTTCATTTATAATTTAATTACACAGAAAATTTGTTAAAATATTAAACGTAATCCCATGTAAAATAAAAATAAAAATAAATTATTTACGTCAAAAAGCTTTAAAATATTATCCCACCGCGAAGAAACGAAATCCGATTTATTCTCTTCCTGCAAACTCGTGCAACAATCATCCCGCAATGATGGAAACGAGCGAGGACAAAGCACATCCTCCAATCAAGTAATCAAACAAATCCACAGAAAATGAACTCTCTCTCGTTCCCCGGCAGCCATTCAGCGCGGGCTTCAATCCCGCCGACGCTCTCTCTCTCTCTCTCTCTCTCTCTCTCTCTCTCTCCCGGTTCCTGAGAAATTCGATCATAGCCGAGCGCGCTTTTGCATCGGAGGGGGCTCGCAGATAATTACGCGCTCGGAATCGGATTCGACGTGATGAATTCGGAAAGTGCAATCAGCAATGGCAGCGGCGGCATCTCTCTCTCTCTCTCTCTCTCTCTCTCTCTTTTTCTCTCTCTTTCTCTCGGGAGAGAAAGCTGCCGCGCCGAGGGAGGAAAGGCGCGCGCGCGGGCTTGCGTGGGGGGTGTGGGGGTGGCGGTGGCAGAGAGAGAGCTAACTCTCGGCCGCGCGCGCGGGAGGGATGAAAGAGGGCGGATGTGACGCGGAATGATGGAGCGCGGAACGCGGAGAAAAATGAGAGTGGCGGAAAGGCGAGGGTGGAGGGACGCTGATGGATCGGTGCTCCTCCCTCCGTGCGCTTTCTCTCTCTGTCTCTCTCTCTCTCTCTTCCACCCCCTCCGCACACCACCCCCAATCCCATTCACCTCGGCTCCGGGAGCTCTGCTCCACTCTGCTCTCTCAGGGGGTGTTGGAAATGCCCCGCAATATTACTCATAGTCGGCGCGGGCCCCGCCGCCGGCAGCCGCATTACCCCGAGACCGCGCGCGAACCTCGTCTTTTTGCGAACGCGCTGCTCTGTACGTGTCTGCGAGAGGCTGTGAGTCTGGGGGGAGAGGCTTGTATTTATTTATTCCGATATCGGATCTCGCTGCGCCTGACGTTTGCAGAGGAGAGAGCATGATTAGATTGGGCTGGAGAGAGCGATTAATGACGAGATCGGCTTGGGAATTCGGCATCTCGTTGGCTTTGGGAATTCGCTGGAAAGAGTCTAGATGGCGGGGAATGAATCAGAGTATTTTTTGTATTAATAAAATATGTTCGAAAAGAAAAATTGGCAAATAAAATGTTTACTTTCGCCAAACACGCAGGGATGAAAAAACTTGTTGTGAAAATAAATAAGAAAAATCTTTTAAGATTGTTTTATTATTCTTTGTTCTTGGGAATAAATAAAAGACTTTGTACATATAATTTAACTAAATACAACTACAATAATATTTTTAGAACATACGATTCTTTTTATTTTAAGTTTTCTTTAAATGTTTAATAATAAACCACTTGCGGTTGAAAAAGTTGAGAATCTTTAAAGTATAGGAAGCACCGATCATTTGTATTTATTTTGTAACGAAATTTGAAAAACATTTGAAAAATGTTTTCGAAAATTGGAAAAAGCGAATATTTTTATTGCAATTTTAAAATTGAAGCGCACGTCAAATTTTCAAGATCGGTCGTGAAAAAGTTTCCCGTCTATAAATGTTTTTTCTTCTTCTTTTTAGCTTTTGTTCGATGCGCTTTAAACAACGCAGCGATCCCCGTATTTATTTGTCAAACTCCACTCTCGCGCGTAAAACCAACTGCGCATTGCACCTGCCTTTTTTAATCCGATAAATTATAGGCCTACGCGCGCTTCAGTGTTTAAAACCTTCGGACAGCTTTGACGAGTGATCTCTCTGTTTGCTTTTCTTATCACTAAAGTCGAATTCAAAAGTTCATTGTCAATATTTACGTGATTTTTACGCTGTTTTTATAAAGACTAAATTTGCTTGTGTGTACATTATTCGAATAAAAACGAGTAGAGGGAAATTGATAATTTATCGACAGATTACGCAGACTGACGAGGTGTACAGTGTCGAGTCTTACATAATGTAGGATCAATTTTTGTAATTGTGTACGTTTCATTACCTAAATTTCGGTTTTATTACAGACACATACTTACTTCTACGCGAATAAAACACGCTAGCAAACTTTTGCCTAAGCACAACCGATGCTTCAATCAAGGTAAAATCAGCAGATAGGAACCGTTCGTGTTCTCTTCACGCGTAAACCTAATCAAACGCTCTGTCAAGCCAGACGATCGCCGTAAAAAAGCAACGGAAGCCTAGACTCATCGCCTCGGTCAATAAGTTCCATCCGAAGCGGCAGCAAAGTAAAAGGGTGGAGCCTCGAAAGGCTGCCTCGGAGACGGTGGAAACGCGCGCGCTTGAGAAAAAGACGGAGCGCGCCTCGGAGATAGCGCTTAGTCGCCACTGGAAAAACAAGAGAAGTGTTTCGTCTGGCGATGAGCGCTCTTAGATGGTTGAGTCTGCGCGCATCCATCAAGTTGATGTCTTTGTTCTTGGAGCCGGCGGAACTAGGGAGCCTCGAAAGAAAGAGATAGGCGAGCGGCGCGCTCGTCCGAGAGCCAGCGGGGAAAAAGCGCGAGTCTTTCCCTAGCCGAGCGACGTGTACCTCCCCTTCGTCCTCTCCTGCCTCACCCCGATCCATCAAACGTCAAAGCGATCGGTTTTTTCTCTCTCTCCCTGTGTGTGTGTCTGTGGCACCCAGCTGCCTTTGACTGGAGACTCGCGCGCGAGCACCAAACTCGCCCTCCATTTTCCGTTCGCTGATGGAGCCCATTTTGAATCCCACGGACGAGCTGACGAGGATCATTCAATTCAAAGGCGAGACGGAGAAGGAGGGAACGAATGCGCGCGACCGATCTTTGACGTCTAGCTTTTTCTTCCTCTATCTCGGTCTCGCTCTCTCGGCGAGTTAGTGCCGATGTTGCCCGGGCTTCGCCTTCCAAAGTCTCTCTCTCTCTATCTCGCTTGTTCGCGCTCGAGCACGAGCGAGCATTTCTCAGACGCGCGCGGGGCCTCACCTTTTTTCCACGGCATAATGACACTGACAGCTTGACGTGTTTCGTCGAACGAGCGATTTTTCAAGCGGGCCACGGGATTTTTCTGATTCTCCGCCGGCGTTTTCGGACGCGCCGCGAGAGCGCTCGTGACGCCGCCCTTTCTTTGGCTTCGAAGCGCGGCTATGAGAATCGATGGATTCGTTTGGAGGTATTCATGGCGGTTTCAATCACTGCAGTTTAATGTCGACATGCGTGCGTTCATTTTTGTAAATGCGTTGTAGGGTAACAAGTTACTGTACCCGAAAAAACCTTTGACGAATGATAAGTTGAATTGTTATAGTATTTTGATTTGAAATCGGGATTGAAAGATGTAATCTCTGTATGTTGTTTTGATGATACTTTATTGTGCTATAGAAAGTATTGATTCTGTCACAGATTACTGAACTTTAGTTTCAAAACGACGTTGTGAAAGCGACAATAGATTAAAGTAGTACATGTTTATAAGAAATGTGCTTCCAACACCAAAACTATCAAATTTGTGTAAAAAGCAAACATTTTCTATCAAAAATAATTTGAATAAATCATTAATTTATTATAAAAGACAAGTTTTTTTTTATAAAACGAGGGCAAAAACTTGACGAAACAAATTAATTTAACTATTCGGGATGAAACGTAACGCAATCCTCATGATATTTAATCAAAGGAAATACATGCACCGCTCGATAAAGACAACTCGGCGGCATAAATTACCAGCGAAAGCAGAGAGAGCGAACGAAAAGATTATCATTGAAAAGGCATTCTTCGGGACACGCCCTCGTGTAAGCTAGACCCCCCCTCGAGGGCACGCAGCGTCCTCATGAAATCGCTCATCCGGTAGGAAATTAAAATTCCTGCCTCATCCTCCGGCCATCCCACGCGCCGCATCAAATGTGACATTTCCCCCCCGACACATCCAGTAGTCCGCTGTCTTCTCTCCCCCGCCACCGCCGGAGCAGCTCGTCACTCCGCGGCGTTCCATCTCCGAAAAAAGGGAAAAGGCCGTGCGACACGGCGTCGGATGAAAAAGCAGCGTCTCTCCCGCTGCTTACATAAGGTCGTCGGGGAGCAGCGCGGAGTCGCGGGGTTAATCCAGCATCTTCTTCTTTGTATGTGTCGCGCGCGCGAGCCCAAAGGACACAATACAGAGGCGGATATTTGCGCAAGCACGTGGTGCACGCTCGAAAGCTCCGGCTGCCAAAGCATGAGCTTGGAATACGTAATATGCGGGGCTTGCCGGGGATCCCGGTATTCCCCAGCGCTGCCTGCCTGCCTGCCTGCCCGCCTGAACTCGCTGCAGTGGGGAGGATAACGAGCCGCGGCAATTAATATCGCCGGGATTCCACAATGCGCTTGCAAATGAAAGGCCTTTGTGACGTATGATTGCTTTACCGAGTGAATGCTTGAGTAATGGCGCCGCGAGCGCGAGGTTTCGAGTTGCTGCACGATTTACATAGAGCCGTGTGGGCTTGTCCGCGTAGATTCGCCGTCGCTGCGATTTCTGTTCTATTAAGAAATCATCACTTTGAACATTTCATTTGCATGAAATTACTTTGGCTTCTGCGCACTTTCGAGAGATTTGAATTTTAGAAATTAGGCTTTAAATTAAAATTTTAATAATCTAGTAAAACGTTATGCAATTTTATTCGTGCGTATTTGAAGAATTAATTTTGAAAAAATGCACATAATATTGATATAGATAAGAAAAATTCCAATTTACATCGAATAAAATTAGCAAAGTTTCCTACTGCTATTTAGTAACAAAGCAAATCAATGCATCTTTTGTAATCTATCCATCTATTCTTCAATTGGGTCCTTGCATGAAAATTTTTTTTGAATATCGTTATATCCGCCTGATAGAATATTGAAAAACCTAAGACTAGTCACGTTGAGTTTTATTCTAAATTTAAATAATTGCTCAAACCTAAAGAACAATTGTAAAATAATCTCTGCAAAGAGATTAAAATTGCAGAGATTAAAAAAAAAATGTATAAACTTTTGAACGAGTCACTAAGCCATCAAGCTTTCTTCCGCAGGCTCAGCGCTCGTCATAATAGGTTCACCTTTCGCAAACTATATCATTACATATTTTGCCCTTCCTCCGGAGGTGCGCGACCATTTTGGTACTGACAAGATGGCACCTCCTCGCATTATCCATATTACGCGCAGCAGCGAGCCGGTCATCATCATTAGGTTTTCAGGAATCGCGATATTATGCTTTATCTTCGCGCTACTCGGCGCTATACTTACAGCGCACACGTGTGCAAGCCAAGACGGAGAGAGAGAGAGAGGAAATCAGCGGATTAAATATGCAAAAGTTAAATTTGAATAATGAGATCGTAATGATAGGCGCAGCGACACGCGCTCCTCGCAGCGGTGTCGCGCGCGTATATGGCTTTTTCGGGATATCGATTCGTAATTTACGTTTTCGAGCTCGCTAATTAAGGCTACGCCGCTCGTGTGTACCGAGGGATGGAGTCCTCTCTATCTTGATGTATCAAAACGCCATTCCGGCAAAGTTTTTAGGTCGGTAATTATCGGAATACGCATCGCAAATAACGATTTGAGCGAGGAAAAAATTTGAATAAGGTACTGATGTATTCACTAAACTGTTTTTTTTTTTTACAAGTTCAGAGGCAAATGGCGTATGATCTTAATCTCATTTTAATCGCTCTGAAGACACGAGGGGTTTCGCTGCTGTCTTTTTTCTTCAAATCGGTCTAACGATGTACATTTATTTATCTGAAAACATTCAAATCTGCCTAAATTATATATTTTCGTAGCTTTAAGCAAAAAAAATTTTGATTTATTATTTACACGATAGGTAATATTAACAATAATTTAGCTTACAGAAAAAAGATAAAACTAATTTTACTAACAATAATATAAAAAGTAAAATATTATACATCTTATTAAGACTTTTTAAATAATTCACTTGTAGATTTACAAAAAATGGCTATCAAATTTGAATAAGAAAATTACAAACAGATTTTCTTAGGAAAGTCTTTTGACAAATATGCAGTAAATTAAAGCGTTAAAGCGTCATAAGAGATATACGTTCGTTAAAGCTTCGGAATCCGCGTAAAAGTTTTTCGTCTTTTTAACATCAGCACCGCCATAAAACTATACTCGACCAAAGACAATCATCACGGCGCGGAAGTTAATCCGCAAACTTATTAACTCGGCAAAAAACCTGATTGCAAATCTTTCCGCCGTCCCGCGCGCAATGCCCCGCTACCGAACATTTAGCACGATAGAGAGAGAAAGAGAGAGAAAGAGAGAGAAAGAGACAAGATAAAAGGACAGGAAAGAGCAAAAGCCGCGGCGAGTCGAAGCTCGGCAGGGAAAAAGAGCGAGCGAAGGCCGCAAGAGAGGGTAGAGAGCGGCGGCGGCGGCGGCGGCGGCGGCGGCGGCGGCGGCGGCGGCGGCGGCAGCAGCCGAGAGAAAGACGAGCCTAATTGCATAATTTGTTAGTGCTGAAGCTCAGCCAGCGGGGAGGGAGGCCAGTAGTACCGCTGGAAATTGAAAATCGTTAATAATACCAAGAGGGGTGGCTGTGATGGGCGAAGGCAGGAGAAAAAGCAACGCGCCGAGGAGAGGAAAAAGGGCAGCGGCGGCGGCGGCGGCGGCGGCGGGCGGCGCACAGACACACGTGGAGCTGGGCGATCGAGGGGGTCGCGCTGAAGTGGCCGGCCGGACTCGGCGCTGCGTAATTTATGTCCCTTCGTTTCCGCGTCGTGAGCTTCGCGTCCTGGCGGATCGACGCGGGGGGCTCCTTTTTCCCTCCTTCCGGTCGATCTCGCGAAAATTTCGAGAAAATCGCTCCCGGCGCGCTTGATAAATCGCGGCTAATAATTTTTAGCGCGCCGCCGGGCCTATCAACCTCTGCTCCCTACCTCTCTCTCGCTTTTTCTCCCGAGCCCGCGGCGCAAACGCGTTTTAAGCTCCTCGCGTCAAAGGCAAACTCCGCGCACAGCAGCGCGCAAGCGTGTGTGTTACTCCCTCGCTCCGGCTCGATGATTTCTTGGGAGTGAGTTTCCGATCAGCGGCGAAGCGCCCGACTGCCTTTCCCAAGCTTTCTCCCCGCGCGACCGTTTTCCCTCTCCTGGCGGGGGTGAAAAATCGCCGAGTGATCAATCTGCCGGAGACGGCTTCAAATGGCTTTTTCCTAATCTTGTGCATGAATTCGAGAGCTTTAGTTTTCGGAGATATTGTAAGGAGCTTGTAATCGCTCACTGTGTCGAGCACGTACGGTGAATTTATTAGATTTTGATTGACTACTGGGTTATGGAAGATAAAAATGCCTAATCTTTTTGTTTTAAAAAATATGTTTATTGGAAAACAAATTTTGTTCATGAAATGACAAAAACAAACTTCCATAAGTGATCTCGAAATAACTTTTTGAAAGTTAAATTGACGCACACTGAAGGTTTCTATAATAAAAATCGGAGTATTAGCTTTTCTTCCGTTGAAAAGAAATAATATTACTTAATATATCCATCAAAAGTCCGTTGACACGCAGAGCCAATAGAAATATAATATAATGTCATAATTCTCCAACAAAAAGCCACACACTCCCTCAAAAATTCCATTCTTTCCTCGAAAAAGTGACGTAAAACATTTCACGCGCGTCAAAATCCCTTTCCCAAGAAAAGCCCGTCGAACAGCTCCGTGAAGCCGAAAACTGCACGGCGCGCCCCGGTCGGCTCGAGGCTCCTCTCCCGATTCCCCGAAAAGCCGCGTGCATAATGGAGCCCGGCATCCTTTAAGTAGAGCAGCCGTCCGTCGCGGACGTCGGGCCTCGCATTACTCATCTCGCGCGTCCATCTCAATGCTCGTGCACCGGCGAATGTTTACGGTAGTGCGGCCGGCCCGTGGAAAGGGATATTTCGACTGCTTGCGACCTTGACTTCCGCGCTAGACAAAGGCCCGCTCGTAAATCGCCGGGCCCCGAGGTCAGTCCCGTCTTTTCAGAGCCGCCGCCGCCGCCGCTTAGACATTCATGTGCGTATATAAGCGCACGGAGGGGTTGGTGAAACTGAGAGGCCGCGCGTCGCAGCTCTTCCTTTCAGCCGTGGTTATGCATATCTGGGCTCGGCAAAAACCTCACGGCACCGTCTCTCGCTACCCTTCCACCCTCGCAAGCTTCCACCAGGGAGCCTCTTGAACAATGGTTCCGGTTTCCTATTGAGACCCGATCCTCCTCTTCGCTTAGGTGGTCGGATTATGCATAATAGCGCAGCGCAGACGTAACCTTGGGCGTCGTCGGGATTTTTCTGCTAAAAGGGATGACGGGGGAGAGGGAAGAAACCGTATAATTAAGGCTGAAAGGAGGGAAGGAACTCTTTCAGAGCTACTCTACTTATGACGTAAGAGCTGGAGGCATTTTTCGGGAAACGCTCTTCTTTTTTTCTTTTAATTTTCGTTGCTCGATTCATTGTCTCGTTAAATATATATTTTGGAATACTAGCGATAAATCGGTTATGAATTAAATTCAAGTATAGTTCAAGTCTATGTAAAATATGTAATACTTTCGTTTCGTTTTGAAATACAGATTATTATTAATTAACATGTCCTACGTTGCGATTCAACAACCACCAACCTAATGCTACTAAAAAATAAATTAAAAATTTTTTACCAATTCTACGTAAACGCCAGCAAGTATCAATCACCGCAGCACTTTCGCAGATTAAATTAAAATTGAAAAACCCAAAAGAGAAAGAGAAAAAAAAAGAGTCGCCGCGCATCTATGGCAATTTTATAATCACCGGTACTTCTGTGCGCCGCGCACAACAACGCGATACAAATGCGCGAGGCATCGCAATTCTTTTTTGGAAGCGCGCGCGCGAGAGCAAAATGAGAATGGTACTTTGATGAAGGGGATGGCACTGCGGGATGTCAGGTGCCGGACGCTGGCGGCTCTAATTAAAAAGCCGTGTCGGCGTCGGGGGGGCATCACGACAACGGCGCGCACACGCCGAGGAGGAGGCCGTGTATGTGAAGCGCAAAAAAGGCCAGCTTCGCAGCCGCTCTGTAACTTTTTTCATTTTTGAAATGGCCGCCCGTCGTGCCCGCTTATATAATAGCTCACCGAGAGAGAGAGAGAGAGAGAGAGAGGAGCAGCGCACGTCCTCGAGCGTTGCGCGCTCGTATGAGTACGAAATAACGAGCCGGACCGGCGGAGTTGTCCGTGTGTGCGTCGGTGGAAAGCTTTTATTTTCGTGCCTTCGAAATTTTCAGCCGGCCGCGCGATAAACAAAAGCCCCGCGCGCTGACAGTATAACCTGCCAAGTGCAATCATTTTATGCCTTCGTTTTGCCCCCCGAGTCGTCGTCGTCTGGTTTGCCGCTTTTTTTCGTTTTATTATTTTGAGAAAATAACGTTTTTTGCCCGGGCCGATGTTTTTTGTGTTGCTGGCTCGACAGTTTAGTTTGATAAAATTATAGGGATATTCCCTCGAATTGTTCGGGTTTTGTCATGTTGTATTTAAAATAGCATATGAGAGGTGAAATGTTTTAACGAATTGCAAAGATAAATTTTGCAACCAATATTTAGATTTAATTCAACTTCAAACAAATATTCTTTTAATATTATCAAAGCTAACTGATATTAAAATATAATTTTTTTTTTAAACGATCAAGGAAAAATGTTTACAAGATTACAAGAAATTTAGAATTTCTTTATCAAATAATAACGATCAAGACCACTTAAGAAGACAATATTGTATATATAAATTTTATACAATATTTTATATAATAGAATCACTTGTATTTCATTATGATAAACTTAAGCATAAGTACTTAGCTAGTGAATCCAAAACTAGAAATAAGAATATAATACTACCAAAAACGAGTAAAGCCATAAGTGATAAAAATAGCTATATAATGGCAATCAAAACATATAACTCGTTACCAATGGAGGTAAAGTGTATAAATCCAACAGGAAGAAAAAATAGTAAAAGAGTTATAAAAAAACAAACTTAAAATGTGGATAAAGAATAATAATGGCTGCTAAAATCATGTCAGACTATCTGCGAATAAGAAATATAAATTGTTAAAATCGTTTACTGTTTTATGTTTCTTTAGTTTAATTTATGCAGAAAAAATTTATTGAATTGTTAATATAGTTATATAAAAATATATATTTGCAATTTTGGGACATTTTAGTTTTTAGTTTTACGTTAGTTTGTACGCTTACCAGCCTATGTACAGGTAACTTTGTGGTACCTCTATAGAATTTACTTTTGTAAATTTTTCTGGTAAATAAATAAATAAAAAAATAAATAAATATTTCCATCTTTCGGTTTTTCGTAAAAGTACTTCTAACGCTAATATTATATAGGAAATTTTCAACAATACAGGCGGACCGCACTCTAAAACTAGAAAAAAGTGAGCCACCCAAACGATACACAGGAAAAAAATCAAGCTTAACCCCGGAAAATCCATTCCACAAACAAAGATGGAGGCCTTGGCGCGTAAGACGCTGACGTTCGGCGCGAGTCCATTCGCCATGTCGTCACCGCTCGAGCTGACGTGAGTGACATCCCCTTAACGACGTACCCTTCGTGTGTGCCTCCTCCCTTTCCCCCCCGAAAACTCGGAGCCGAATCGAAGCGAGATAGAGCCAGGGCGCGGAGAATGGGCCACCCCTGCCTGCCTCCGCAGGCTACACACGAGCGAGAGAGAGAGAGAGGGACCTACTCGTATTATCCACAGTGACAGGATGGCAAAGTTATTAATGGCAGCGACAGTGACAAATGACGAACTGTCGGCGCAAGCAAGACTGATATCATGGCGGCCTTCGCGCTCTCGCTCCGCGCGCTCCTCGCCCCGCTCTGACTTTCGCTTATGTGTATACGCAGCTCGGCCTGTACGTGTTCTCGCCCGATCCCTCCGGCATCCCCTTGCGATATCCTAGTCCTAGACTATATCTGATTCGCAGGCTCTCCTCCATTTTTTCCGAAAGCCGACTGCGCGGTGCCCTGTGCCGAAGCGCGCCTCCACCCTCTTCGAATCGCTTTTATTTTCGCTTTGTCTGCGAGTATCAAGCAAATGCGCGCGTGCTCCAATTCCGACAGCGTAAACAGACATGGAAATCTTTGCAGCGGCCTTTGTAATCTTTGTGAGAAGATTAAACGGCCGTTGGACTCGGCTGTTCAAATATTTTTATTCTCGAAACGTTTAGTTTTTCTTTCGCAAGGTGTAGGGGAGCTAAAAGTAAAAAATTAATAATAACCTCTTTACTTGCGATGTTTGAAAAATTAAGCAGCGTTGCTTAACATTTATCTTGTTTTCGAATTGGACAATCGAACAAATTACAGTCTTCGAACTTGCGCGGAATAATGTTTTGAAAAATCGAGCAATTCAAGTGGTTTTCAACTCATAGCATTCAGTTTATAATTTCCTCACAAATCCCGCAGCCCCTCGATTGCCGACCTTTCTCCAAGTCGATCGACTCCGTAGCCGCTGCTCTTTCTCAACGCGAGCACGCTTTACGATTCTTCGGCTGCTTCGTATTCCGAGCGCGATTCCCTCCCTGCCACCACCGTATATATATATATTCCCGCGACGTCTCTCCCTCGGATCCGCGACTCTCCCCCGCGTCCGAGAGTTCCCGTAAAGCCTTTTGATCCGCGGGCCTTTGATCCCCCGTCCAACTTCGGAGATCCCGCGAGAAGAGAGATTTTTTCCAAAGAAATTCATAACTTCCATTCTCGCACGGCGACTTTCGCGCGAAACTTCGCGCGAGATCCGCCGCGGCGTAAATCCCGAGTCGGCGACGCGCCTATATACGAGTGCAGCGATAACGGGGAGAAGAGAGCAGAGCGAAAATTATTTCGACGCCGAGGGAAGAGAAGAGCAGATCGTTATCGCTTGCCGAAGTCTCGGATATACATCCGCGGCAGGGGGGGGGGGGGGGGCGGAGAGGTATAACGAATTCAGGCGTCGATTTACCGTCGTCGTCGCCGCTCGAGGAGAGGAAGGTTTACGCTTTTCAGCGCGGCGCGCTTGGAAATGCGTTACTTTTCTTCTTTCGCGATGGGCGCTGTACTAGTTTTCTCTCCCGGAGTAACAGACTTTAAAGCACTGCGGAATAGGCGAATGAAGAGGGCTGCCGGAGATCTGCCGGATAAGAGAAGCGAAGCGGAAGAGAGAGAATAGTCGAGGGCTTTTCTCACCTCGACGGAGCCATCTTGCTGAAGGGCAGCTCTCCGCTTCCACCGGCTTGACGGCTGAAATGCGTATAATAAAGAACTGCCGTAATAGAAAAACTTGCCTTTGGAATGCTCAACTTTCTTTATTACAATTCCGAAATTTGCTTTTATTATAATCCATGATTTTTAATTCTAATACGTACAAAAATTACGTAATCTATATAATAGCATTTTATTATTTTGAATTTGGGTATAGTTATTTTTTAACTGCATATTTTTAATTATGAATTCATTTTCCTGCTTATTTGATTAATTCTTAAGTTAAGATTAATTTTTAACTGAAACGATGGCCCAAAAATGATTTTCGTTAAAAGAATGACGATGGACCGCCGTGATATACGAGCGAACGTTTAATCCAACTTTCCTTATAAGAACTTTATGAATCAAAGTTAAAAAAAACTTCACCTCCCCCTCGGTATACAAAAAGCGATCGAGCGCCAAATTTTTCCGCAACCGCCTTATCGATCATTCCCGCATTATTAAAGCGGAATCACTTAGCAAAAATCAATAACCTCCGCCGCTTAGCCGCCAAGCAGACCCAGAACGAATCGTCGATTCGTTATTCTACTTGAGCGAGCCGAGGCGTCGGCGGAATCGATTCGAAAAAAGCCGACTCTCTCGCTGCCTCCTCGCGGAAAAAAGGGAATTGAAATGCCGGCCGAAATGGAATCAGCAGCAGCAGGCGGGGGGGAGAGATCTCGGCGTATAATAATAGCAGGCTGAGCGAGATAGAGGACGACGGAGTGAGGGATCCTGAGGCAGCAGCAACAGCACGCGAGTCTGATCTGGCCATGAGCGCGAGGAAATCCCTCGTGGCAGCCTTGGGGTTCTGAAACATCAACGTGATTGCGTTCCTCCGGCGAGAAGGGATTCCATTACCCGGCGTTGCCGCTCTCTACACATCCGCCTCTGTATATATATATCTATAGCACCGAGGCTCATCCCGGCGAGCCTCGGTGCAGCGGTTCTATCTCTCTGGGCCATCCCCCGCTTCCCCGATATCGAATTCACACGTGCGCCGGAGCCGCGATAGCACGCAAAAGCTCGTGTCCGCTGCCGCTGCTCTCTCTCTCTCTCTCTCTCTCTCTCTCTCTCTCTCTCGATGTCTTATCGAGATGAGCGCGAGCGAGGCATCTATCAAGCCGCGCCGCGACACGTTCATCGAAAGCTCGGCGAGCGCGATGAAATTTCCACGGAATCGCGGTTCGGACGATTGACGATTTTTTTTTCTTTTTTTTTTTTGTCGCACCGGATCCGCCGACTAGGTTCTCCTCTCGTTGCTCTCTTTCTCGCGGCCCGAGCTTGTCACGCTCGAGACTGAATGAATTGATCGGCTGCTGATACGGGCTCGTTGATGAATGAGCAAAGATAGACTTTGCTCGAGCGCCGGCTTGATAACAAAAAGATTCTTGAATTTTGAAGTACTTTGTTTTTATCAATGAACTGGTTTTGTAACCGTTGCAAAGAATGACAATGGCATTTTCGCCCGGTGATTTACACGCTGACGGGCGCGGATACGAATCTTTCGCGGATAATTTTGTAATATAAATCAACCGCCGCGCAGTCTTGCAGTCGGTGAACGCGGCGTAACAATTTTTTTCTTCGATACACGGAATAATAATAATTCTGAAATAAGAAACGGTCAATTATTTATTTTCGCCGGCATCGTTCGTGCGATTAGTAGGGATCCGCTGGCACCCTCAGCCGACAAGTGTTCCCGTCGGTCGTTTTCATTAACATTCCACAAATCCTGCAACAAATTAAATTACTTGTGCATTGCTGCGGCTAATCGATGCGGCCGCTCGTGGGGAACTGCGTCAGCGGAGGACGGGAATATTGGCACGGGGGGGAAGGGTGCAGAAGGCGAGATGCCTATAATCGATAGAGTCGAGCTTATATCTGCTTGTCCGTTCGATATATACCTTCGGTACCGCGCCGTTAGCTAAACTCGACCTTTACTGTAATTTACGAATTTTTTTTACTAACGGTTTATTGAATATTTTGATGACTAAAAATACTAGTTAATTAATTGAGGGGGTAAATTTTACGAAAGTATCTTACTGCGACAAATAGGTGAGTAACTGATAGTGGCGGGTTAATTGAAAATAACTGTTATTTCAAAATTTGAAATTAATCAATATAATTTATGAGAAAATTAAGTGAAATCTATATCTTGTATTTTGTTAAATAACAAGAGTCATTATTTCTCTTTCTTATTTATCAAAATATTTACTCTACAATTTAACTATAATTATTGAACTGAGGGCATTCGGTAAATTTTATCTACAATAAATTGTATATTAAAAAAATCTAATCACTGTCGATTCCACTAAAAAAATTAATAAAAAGTACATTCTCGCCCTCCAAGCCTCGACATTAACATGTAAAAAGCACGTCCGAAGCATCCACCGTCCGAGGAGCCCTCTCCCCGCCAGAGCCGCAGCCAATCTTGAAGCTTGCATCGGCGAATCGCGAAACAGTTGTACGCGTGATCGCCTCCTGCGAGCGAAGCGAATTCCGCGGCGTGCGGGCGATGTGCCGCCTCGGGGCTCGTCGCGGCAGCGGGGAGAAGCGGGGGGGGGGGGGGGGACGGGTAATGGGGTTCGCTGGGAGTGACACGGGGCTAACCGAGCGGAATCACGAGCTCCCAGGAATCGAATCCATGCGTCACCCCGGCTGCCAACACCAACTGCACGGCGAGCAACGCCAAGCTCCGGCCGCCGAGAGAGACCCTTCCGCTCTCTCCTCTCTTGCCGGCGCTGCTCTTTTGCCCTGGCTTCGCTTCGTCTTCGGGAGTTTTTAGTACTTTTCCGTTGCGAGTATATTTTTCTCGGTTTGTTTTAGGAGAAAATTCAAGTAAATGTTTATAATGGCCATCTCACTGTGGGAATTATGGAGGAAAAGATTATTATTTTTAACTGAAGACTTTTATATACTTCGTAAATGGCAATATTTTTGAGCACTTTAGTCTTTTAGAAATATAATAAAGTTATTGCTATAATTATTTGCATCACATTTTAAATCTTCAAACCAGAAATGAAACCATCAAATTGTAATTAATTCTGCCATAACATTAATCAAAAATATCAACCTTGTCACTGACTGGATATAACCATCTTTCACTTTTTACTCGGCTTGTTTACAAAATAATAAAAAGTTTTCAAATAAGACTTGACAAATAACGTAAAATTAATTACGCACATTTTAGAAAGTATTTTATTTTCTTTTTCACGAACCTAGTTACATCAGTATAGCTACTGTGTAAATTTCTATTTTATCCGAATTCTTATCATATATAATTGCATCTATCCAACGTCGCAAAACAGCAAAGCAGCTAAATTATAAACTATACATAAAACTGCCAAAATGTACCTGTTCTCCAAGATTGAACAAGACGAGCCTTATAAAACATTGCTGCCCTACATGCATCTTAGCCTCGTGCGTGATATCGCGAAAAGTCCGCGCAACAGCATCTCTCTCGCTCTCGGGCCGGCACGTCGCGTAAATGATGGCGCTTGAGCATTATCTATTGTGCGGCTATTCCATTTAATATTGTATTCCGTATAGCGCAAACAAAGGTAAAATGCGAATTAATGTTGTCGATTTATCACGCTTTTGTGCAGCGTGTCTGGGACCCTCTCTCTCTCTCTCTCTCCCTCCCTCCCGGGCACTGCTTGCTCCGCTCGTTTTCTCTCCGCTCCGTTCTCGTTTCTCTCATTGCGCGGCCCTCTCCTCTCGAGCAGAGAGAGAGAGAGAGAGAGAGAGAGCGCGCGGTGCTAATGTCCCGTGCACAGAGACCGAGTGTACAGGTTATGATAGCGCCACCGCTAAGGTGCAGCTCCTCCCGAGATCATCGGCCATTCGCGCAAAACGAACGGCACACCGCGAAGGCTGTGCTCGCGGCTCTAAGATTCTGGCTCGCAGCTCCTCCGGTTAAACCTGTATTTGCGCGGTAGTACCTGCGCGGAATTC
The DNA here is from genome assembly GCA_900474385.1 of Ormyrus pomaceus. Lineage (NCBI taxonomy): Eukaryota > Metazoa > Arthropoda > Insecta > Hymenoptera > Ormyridae > Ormyrus > Ormyrus pomaceus. The sequence goes on from UCOM01001212.1 coordinate 27,523, forward strand.
ATTTATTAGGAAGCGCCGGCTAGATTCTTTTGCAAATGAGTTTTCTTTATTAATTGCGCTCGCGGATTGGGAGCTATTGCTTTTAGGTTTTATTAGGGATGTTTTATGCAGAATGCTGCTGCCGGTTTTTGGGCCTATTTATATTGCTATACTTTACAATAAAGTACCTTCTCTAATCTAATGGTACATTTGATGAATGAAATTTTTAAAAAGAAAACTTTCTCACAAAAATTTGAAAATATCTGATATTGCTTTTTTCAAAAAAAAGCTAATTTTGCAATACTTTATGTACATATTTATATAAGCTATTTTTATTTTATTGTGTAAAGTATTGTATATTTTTAATTTAATTGCTAATTTAATTCAATTAAAGCTAAAATTTTTAAGAATAATTTTGTTAATAAAGGTGATAATTCGCGGAAGAATTAATTATACAATATGCAAACTCTGAAAAATTAATGATAATAACACCTTATTTTCACGTAATTTTAATACTCCCAAGGTTCATTAATTTTCCAATTAATACCCAATAATTAATTCCCGCGCAACTTCATCTAAAAAATTGATCCACGATAAATAGTTTTCATAATTCTCTAATATCACGCGCACCTCCGCGTCCTATATATCTTCACTACACCTTCGTCCCGCGGCACTTTTTTCCGTACGAAATTTATGATTAAAAATAATAGTGTACCGCGTCCACGTTCCATCAGCTTTAAAATATTACAGTTTAGTGAGAGCCGAGAGAGGGAGAAGGAGAGCGCAAGGTGCCACCGGTAGCCGCGTACAAAATTTAACGCAACATTTATAACGCTCGCAAATATATCGCGAAGCTCTTTAAAGGTGCGGACAAGCCGTTCCCCGGCTACGGGGCGCTCCTTTTTTTTCGCGGCTTTCAGCATTTATTTTCCTTCCAGAATCCAGTGGGACTCTCGAGCCGAGAAAGAAGTAAGACAAGGGAGGTGGGGATAATTAATCGCCGTGGAAGCTGGCTCGCGTCGTCCGTGTCTGATTGCCGGGATTTCTGTGTCCTCGATTTTAAGAGAGAGGGAACGAGAGAGCCTAAGAGCGGCGTGTGCTCCGTTTTAAAAAGCGCTCCCGGCCATAATCTGTGAATACTATAGGACATCGGCAGCGGCCGAAAATCCGGGAGGAGGCATTTTTCTTTCCTTGCTTATGTAGCCGAGCTGCTCGGGAGGATTGGGAGAACCAGCAGATGACGCTCGTTCCCTTCTTCTTCTTCGTCTCCTTCCGCCACCTACTCATCTTTCACCGCCATCTCCCTCCCCCCTCCCTCGGCAACCTGCTCCAGCCCTCTACCGGCTCCTTCGCAATGCTATAGGCTTGTAATCCCCGGCTAGGAAGCTCCGCTCGAGAAGCCTGTCGCCTTGGTTTTGCGAGCCTCGGGACCTCGGGTTAATGTTATTTCTTTTATAGCGATGGGTTTATAATGTACATAAATTAATGGAAGGAAAAACGCTTTTTGGAGCTTTATTCAGTGAACTTTGAGAAATCCATTTTGACCATCAAGATAGTATTATATTACATTTGTTTTATGTATATAAATTGGTTATTTGAATGAAAAATTATGCTTTTGTAATGTTGCTTTTTGCATTGAAATGCAAATGTATATGCGAATAATATCATTATCGATTTGAAAACTTCATCTGTTGCATATTTATTTAGTTTAATTAAACGAAGAAAAAACTTTACCTTGGCCTATTAATATTTTCCCAACATTAAATGAAATATTTTTCAACATTACGTAATAACACAACTATAATTGCATCTTCGAAATTTTCCATTTTTCGAAAAACATCTTTCTTCGCTTGGCCAACAAAATATTTTTCGAGACTCTATTAATCATCCTCCAGCCGCGATGCTCTCTAATAACATGGAATATTTTTTTCAGAACGGATTAAGAAAACTTGGTCTATACCCAGATATGACAGAAAGTGAAGTCTAGCCGTAAATCACAGAAACAAGTTTACACGCACTCGTGGATAAAATATGAGATATCGAAATGCCAGGCACCCCTCGGAGGATTATCATACCGAAACCTTCAGTCCCGGTACGCCGAATGGGAGAGAAACAAGATACTGACGTCACTCGGATTTCCTTTCAAATTATTCCGAGACCTACTCTGCAATCTTGCGTTATTGGATGAGTCAATGTACTTTTGCTGATATCGTAAAAGGAAAACTGCTTATACACGAAATTAACCAAGTTTAATTAAAATTATATATAATATAATTTGAAATAATTTCATTGCTCGAAGTCAAATGGATTTATCATGAATATTTTTCAAAGAAAGATCTTTATCCAAAAGACTAATAAATAATAAAATTTTAATCAACATATTTGACAGCGCTATCCATTGTGCGTAAGAAATTAATTAGTTATTAAATTACTCGCTAAGTAAAACACATTGAATAAAATCTACAATAATGTCTTTTCAAAACTGAAAAATGGAAAGCCGTTTATTAAATAAATTTAATACAGGTTCAATTAATCCAGGCATTGTAAGCAAACAATAACAGTGGAACAGCCTGCCGCTAATCGTAAATTGGAATTATGCACGACTCAACTCGTCCTCGAAAAGGCATGTAATTGATATTGATTAATTAATTTGTCAATGCGCCTTTTCGAGAGCCCCGGCTCTCTTTCTCCCTCGCGTCCAGCGTCATTCGCGGCCAGTTATTGCACGTCCTTGACATGGCCGGTCGAACAGCGAGTGGCGCGCATCGACGGGGAGGCGTCCTCTCCACCCCCTCGAAAACTCATAATTCACGCTTTTGCCAGCGTAGCGTGAATAGCCGCTGATTCCACGGCTCGGCGACCAGTGCTCTCTCTCTCTCTCTCTCTCTCTCGCGTATTCTTCCTCGCTCGTTGGATATTTTTGAGCAAGCTCGGTGTGTGCGTGTCTCTCTCGGGCTTTCTATTTCGCCGGCCGTATAGAAACCATAACGCGCGAAAGCGAAAAGCAGAATCTGTCGTTCGGGCCGCGGCGGTGGCGGCGGCGGCGGCGGCGGCGGTGACAAACGGGCGCGAGTCTGCGAATAAATGAACGAATGAATGGAACGGAAGCCGGAGAGGGACGCGCGCGCGCGCGAAATGAAAGCAAACGAAGTACGCGGAGGAGCGACAGCTCTCCGCGGCAGCGACGGAATTCGAGGGTGCCGCGCCGCGCGCTCGCTTGAAAGCTACGCCCGAAATTGCCGCGAGGGGGGAGGAGTGCGCTACTACGGCGCGCGGCTAATGCGCGATGATTAAACTAACGGCCGCTACCAATCACCCTGCCACGGAAAGCTCCAGCGAGTCCGCCTGTGCCGGAGTGTGTGCCGAAGGCCGGGCGACCTGACGCGAGCCCTGCGGACATTTTTTTACCCCGGCCCGAGAGGGCCCTGAAAAACAGCTCCTTCGTCGTCGTCCGCTCGGCTGCCTCTGCGTATACAGGCAGCGAAACTTGCGATGTACGATGGCCGATGCTGATTTCTTGCGGTTCTCGTCCTTTTTTTTGAGAAATTCCGCGGTTGAAAATTCGCTCGTTCGAGCTGCGCGGCTCTTATTGCGGGCCGCCGATTGGCCGGGAGAGATTGAGAGGCCGAGAGGAGAGCTCATCCCTCATGTATATGCACGCGTGATTTACGAAAAGGTGACTTTTTTATCCTGAGAATCTTCTGCTCGATGCGAGTGGTAATGCGGCAAGTCGATGGTGTTGGAATTCGAATTAATTCCGATGCTGTGATACTCTTTTTAATTAAAATTTTATTTTACTCTTTATTCGGTGGTATACATTCATTACTCTATATGAAATCAAGTTTTTCATTCGAATTGTTTAACGTAAAGTTATATTATTAAATTGAAATTATTATTTGAAAAATAATAGATAAAAATTCCTCTAAAAAGTAATTCACAAGTAGAAAAATACCTGCAGTTATTAATACTTATTTTACACTTCTTGAATGCAAATACTGCATGTTATAAAAACAAAAAAATTATAATTAAATTGGTTATCAGAAGTAGCATTTAAAGTCGGTGCAATCTACGTTTTGTTGCTTCCCGACTTTAATATTAATTTTATGAAGAACGTAAATGATTCTTATTTCAAAGATTACAATCGAGCCGCGGCAATTAATCTTTTTCCTGTACAACGGGAGAAACAGTGCCGCAATAGCTTTCGAGTTAAGGTTACGTTTTTCTCGAAATAATAAATGATTTATTTAAAACACCTGGCATTCATCATAAAAGTCCGTAACGCCCACAACAAAAGAGATACGCGAAGATACGATATTGCCCGTGGTAATGCATTAAGAAAACCTGTTGATATTACGTAATAATCGCGAGCACGAATCGCACCCAGAGAAAATTGAATTTCGCTAAAACGGTCACAGTGTCACGATGGGACTGTAAACTTTGTTCTTCGAGTTTCCACCTTCCATAAACTCTTTCAAAATATTATGCATTCTTATCTGTTCGCAAGTGTATTATAGAAAACTAGAAATTCTCGATTTTATTGTGAGAATTACTATTGATTCTTGTAGCAAGCATAAAATATAGTTCTTCAGTTCAAATGACAAGATTTTAAAAAGGATACTTTAAGAAAAATTATACTTGAAAGGAATAAATTTTAAATACAAAAGAAAGGTCCCGTGAAATCATTCAATACTAACTGTAATTGTGTTTTTACTTGTTAAATTAAATATAATTTCTCAAAAAAAAAGAAAATAGTACGTATCAAAAATATTAATTTACTTTAGACATTCAACATCTATTTCCAAGCATTTTCTTTGAACCCACAAAGAAATTACATTCCGCTCGAACAAATACTTCCGGTGCGAATTAACTTCTCTTCAAAGATCCCAAGAAGTAAGAATAAAAAAAAAAAGCAACCATTAATACGAAGCATCCAACTTTGTTAACTCCGTCTTCCCTTAGCATTCATTAAAGCGCCGAAGAAAGTTTTTCCCCGCCCAAGAAAGCGAGAGAAAAAGCTTCGGAGAGGATCGATCGAGTACAACGGCGACCGCCCACTCGCGCCTAATACTTCTTTCCCGTGTCTTTCTTATTAATATTTCTCGCGAATTATAAATGGTCGCGCGGCATCACGGCGGGTCCGCGGCGCCGATCGGTTTCTGCATACATAAGCCTCTCGCAAAAAAAAAGGTTCGGAGCCGTATACTATATATGTATACACGCGCGAGGCCTTTTTCCTCGGGTCCGAAAGAGAGAGCCGAGCCCCGTTCCTTCGGCCGATCGCCCACGCGATTATCGATTCGGAGATCGCCGGTCTTGCATTTCTCTCTCACTGTGCAACGAATCGCAATTATTCATTCTCACGCTAGAAAAGCCCGCTAGAGGAAATAACCTGCGCGCCGCGCCGCGCGGTGCCACGTCTTTATGCGGCGTGTATACGTGGCCTCCAACAAAGCTCCGCCGAGAACACCTTGCCTCGCTGCTTCCCCCCCCCCCCCTGCCCGAAGAGGTGTTATTGTGAATCGAGAAAAACTCTGCCGAGGTGCGGTGTGGGTTCGCCCGCCTCTGTGCATGCGGATGGATGATGTATGCGCGCGAGATTGCTACAAAGCCAGCCTGATTCTCTATTTTCGCCGCGGACCGAGTGAAATGTAATTTAATTGCAGGAGATGAATTGGCAATGATAATTTTCTTGTTGAGCATTGGCCTTTTTGCCGGAGGATTTCGCGTTAAGTGGATTACTGATGTATCCCTGATTGGACAATGGCAAGATCCGGTGTGTTCGTTTAATTTTCTTTAAAAACGGAAGGCAATACATTTTGATATTTAATTATAACGAACGGCGTTGAGGTTTTCTCGTGGAAATCTTTTTAACTGCTAGTATACGGTTAAAACTTTTTCAAAAGCAAACTTTTTTGTAAGCTATATAACAAGAAATTTAAAAGATTGTTTAAAAGACTTAAAAATAACATTTCCCCTTTAAAATATTTTAATTAGCATATTGCTTAAAAAGAATGCACTGGTAAAAAATTACTAAGGAACACTATACGAAACTATAATAAATCAATTTATCTCCAGTTGTAGAAAAACGAATTTTATATCTCGCCGACGAATCACAATTTAAAGTCACCTGCCATTCGTAAAACAAATCGACACCACGAAATTCACACGATGACTCAAAGCGGTTCTCTGTAGCCTTCGGCCAAAAGAAATCTCAAATCCCGTTCCAAAGACACCCAGATAATTACTTATACCTGTTCCTTCCTCCGACAAAGTATATTATGCCCACAAAGCGATGCAGACGTAACGTATACCAGGCTTTGGAATCACACGCCAATAATAATAATCGCTTCGGCGACGAGGACGGTCGCAGGGGTCATTCCGCGGAGTGCAGGGAAGCAAATAACGATATCGTGCGGTTACCACCGGGGCCGCGAAGATGGCGCCCGACGATGGAGTGCGAGCGAGCGAGCGAGAGAGAAGGAGAAAGAGAGATAGAGGCGACTCGCCGCGGCGACCCTTGAACGCTTAGCCGCGGCCGCCAAGTGTTATAGCCGGGCAAAGGAATTTACACGCCGACAACAAATACGCCCCATAAATAAATCCCAGGACCGCGCGGCTCTCTGTGTGAGAGAGAGCGGGAGACTGCCGGCTATTAACACGTTATGGTTATTTAAGTAGCGCAAATAAATAACTGATGGTTAGGAGCGGGAGAAAGAGACGGAGAGCCGCGGCTGCCTGGTATTATGACACCGCTTATGTCACTTTGGCTCGTTCGCCGCTCTTTTTTATTAGCCACATAAAGTACGCCCGGGAATTGGGATTCGTGTCACTTGATTGCTTCCCTATCGCGTTCGGATGAGCGATGAAATCTACCGTCTATTAAATTAGGCTTATAAGCATAGAGAAAAATAAATTTCGTCCTCATTAGCCTGGGTTTTACGTGTTTTCTCGCAGCGAGGAACAATTTATGACTTTATTCCCATTTGGAATCAATTTTTCAAATTGAGCGATAAATTAAAACAGTTTTTAATTTGAAAGCGTTCTCTAAGATATACAGAGGAAATAAATGCAATTTTAAATCGTAAATGAATCAAGTATCGATTACGGCTTATCTTCTTTAAAAAGTGTTATTATTGTATATTATAAAGGAAATGAATTTCATTTAAGTGTTATACAAGTTCCATTTCACAAGCTCCAATCAAGAAAACAAATGAAGCAGCTAATGAAATCAAAGGCACTTAACATCGAAAATTAATGGTTAAAAAAGCTGAGGCTACAAGCGGCTAAACGACACCGGGGCGAATAACATTCACGGAGGCATCACCGAAATAATGAACGACTCGCCTTTGACCGAGCGGGTGAAAACGCTTATAGCGTCCCGTACACTCGAGGTCCGCGGACGCGCGCACGTCACAATCTCGCATCGGGAGCAGCTCGACGGCGCTCATGACGCATTCCGGCTTGAAAACTCGAATAATCTCGGAATGATTTACGACGTATCCGAACGCGCTCGCGTCGTCGTCGGCGGCGGCACACCCTTGCCAGCTACATTCCGCCTCTTACTCCCTGACCCTTTTTCTCGTCCAAGGTCTCTCTCTCTCTCTCTCCTCCGGTCGCGGCGGCGTGTTTTTCGAAATATCTACCTGCCAGGTGGTCCGCGTCTCTTGATCGCGCGCCATCTTCCCTTCGACGAGCGACGACGCTTCTTCGCTTTTTTTTCCCGAACGCCGCGCCGTGTGCTTCCCCTCCCCCTCGGGCGGGTATTAATAACCGCCTACGCCGTACACGAAAAGCTCGCATTGTGCGCGCGCGACATATCGCGAGGCGACGAACCGGAGAGGCATCGGAGAGAGGAGAGGAGCCTTTGACGATCATCCATCACCGGTGCGCGCGTGTGTTTTCAGGACCCGCCAGCGAAAAATTCATTAGGCTACTTATCCATCAATCACTATTAGGAAATTGGAACTCGCTTAGCGTTTTGTTTTGACTTGTTGGAGCACAGCACAGCGTCGAGGAGGTTTGTCGGGACAATGAAGGCAGGATCTTCGCGCCTGAGGTAATCGTCTCGGCGTGCGCGGCGGAAAATCGATTTTGAAGAATGGATCTACGAGGGACTCGGACAGTTTATATTAAACAACGATTCATTAATAACGCTATTTCTGGAACGAGGCTTTTGTAGGCTTTGTGTCGGTTGCGTAATGGCCGTGTCCGCAAGCGGGAATTCTCGTAGGCGTTTCACACCACGCCATGACCGTTGGATGAGCAAGTTTAAAAGTATTTTATTGAATTTCAATTGATTGGTTCGCCGAGCTGTTGTCCGTTTCGCTGGCGGTGTTAATAATGGCACTGTTCCCTGCAGAGATGAGAAATATTTTCTTTTGATAAGAAAAAACTATACCTGATTTAACATTTATACAAAACCTTTTAAATTAGACGTAGGAAATGTTATTTTATAAGATAATAATTAAAAATTCGTCCTTTTTGATCATTGTATCGAAATAGACATTTGTATTAACAGATGCGCTACTTGGAAATATACTATATTTTGTGAAGAGTGTCGCGCGACGTCTCGAGTCCCGAGTAAGCGAATCTCATGCTTAACTTAACTTTAGCTGCGCTATTACGCCTGCGAATATCTCGTTGCTATTGTACCTGGATTTGATCCAAGTCCATTCCCCGCCTGTCTCATGCGAGAGATTTCAGCTTTTGCCTCGTCACGTTTCTCGCGTGTAAAATGCCCAAAATATATTATGCTCGTTGCAAAACATTATTGCCGTACTTTGTGACAATATTTTAATTGCGTTTAATGTCGTACAGTTTATTTCGCGCGGCAAGGAGCGCGCATTTGTAACGCACTTTTATCTAATACGCTCCCGCCGCTTGAAAAATCGATCCTCGTTTTTAACCTCGTTACCGTAATAGGATTTGACTCGTTAAAACTGTTATTCGGATGGATAAAATTAAAATATCCAGCAATTAAGAAGTCGCGCGGTTCTAGTTAAGTTTTTGTTTATCTGTATGGCGAACTTCCAATGCCGATAAGTCGTTCTGCCAAACTGGTAAGCTAATTTTCCGCTTCTTGAATTGCGCCATTTGTTGGAGTCTAGGTCACGGCAGACGTTTCTAAAGATGAATTTCAAACCCGAAAAGTGGACGAAACGTCTAAGGAGCCACGAATATAAAATAATTGAATATTTTCAATTTATCTGATTCAGTCAAAATGACATCGGTTAAAAAGCAAAATGTCGCTAATTTTGTCCAACGATGAAAAAAATTCGAGGTTTTTCATTTCATCGTATTAAAGCGTTTCTCGCCTTTGCCTCCGCGAACAAAAAGGCTCAATGAGGCATTAAACTTCAGAAAGAGAAAAAAGCGCCGCACGCAGTCATCGAGGCAGGAATCTAAGCGAGATAAATGCATTTCGCGCACGAGAAAAGACCGCGCGGCCCGTGCACGATCCGTTACACCGAGCACGTCTGTTATGGGACACGCACAGCCTCGACTGACAGTTTGGCCGACGGCTAGTCGTGGCTATCCGGCAACAACAATGGAGACCTCCTCCTCTTTCCTCGCGGCGCATATGGAACTCACGCGGATATATGCGTATAACCGAAAGAAAAGCCGCAAAGCGGGAAAACGAATCCTTTGGAGAAAAGGCTCGCAGGCCACCTCGGCCTTTGCCGGCTTTTAACCCCATTACGGAGGGTTACGCGCTTATATGCAAAACAAGATGCACTTTGCCCTACCTGTGTCGGCTGTGCAGCCTTGAGAATTGCTCCGGTTCTCGGAGTAATGGAGTCGGCCGACGGATTCCCGCAAACTCTATCCCTTTGTGGAGCGGAGAGCTGACTGCTCCTGATTTACGGCCGAAAGGGCGGCCCAAAGGCTTGGCCAATTTTCGCCTTTCAGGCCCGGAGACTTTCTTTCTCTCGCTCCTCGTTCCTACGAATACGCAAATTGCGAGATTCAAGGTCGCTCCCGTTTCCTCACTTCCTCGCTCAAGAGGGGTTGACTCCGTGGAAGCTTAGGATACCTGACTCAGTTGTAAGTGCTGAGTCTTCGTGGATGGATCGGCGCAAGTGAGTTTGAGAAAAATTTGTTGTTTTACAATTATAAAACGAGCTGGGAGGGCAATTGCCGAGATATCGCCGGGCTCAATTGAGCGACGGAGAGGCGTTGATTAGGCTACTGCTGCGGATGGCTATAATTCAAGAGCTTGTCAGAGGAGACGTCAGTTTTTTCAGTGTTGAATATGTGTCTGCGACGTCAAGTACGTATGATATGTGCGAGTGCTTAGATAATGCCGGCTGCGAACTCTTGATTTAGTGTTTTTGCATATCAAGTACGCTATTATGGACGCGGATTTTACAAAATTAGATCGACACCGCAAAAAACAAGCACTAAATCAGTGTTCTTAAGTATTTCTTTTTTTATTGTGCTGAATATTCTGTTAGGTTAATTGTGAACAGTTTTGAAATAAGACATAAATTTAAAAATCTTTCGAGTTCTTCATTTTTTACTCATACAAGATGTAAAGGAATGTAAATCTGAAAGCAACGTTTCATCTTGTAAAATTATTTAGATAGTTTAAATTATAAATTTTAATGTTTCATAAACGTCTACCTTTAAAAGAAAGAAAGAACAGATTCAAAGTGAAACAGCAACTTTAATTCGAAATGTTTTCTAAATTAAATTATTTTAAATGTCACAGTGTCAGTGTAATTACATAAAAATATTATAACTATTGATCAAATTAAATACTTATTTCAAAAATTCATACACTAAACTTTAATGTTTTAGCATTAGAGTTTTCAAAATAGTTTAGTGTCGGGTTAAAAAAAAATTGTAATCTTTAACGAAATTAAAAGAATGGTTATTTTATTTAAACTTAATTTAATCATTAATGACCAACAATAAATTTACAGTGTTTTTAATTAATGCAATTGCAGGGCGCATTAATATTTAATATACCGCATTTTATTGTTGAAATAAAATTAGCGAATCGTAAACCAGTTATTTCATAAGCTCTTTTCTGTAAATTTATTGCCCTATAAAAGCATAAATCATATTACGCCCTTTGTCGCGTACAGCAGTTTAGTCATGGGATGTCCACGGCATTATCGAATAATAATTGCTATAAAAGTACTGCAGAATCAAGATATCAACGTGTTAACGAAATTATCTACATAGCAAAAATATCTCAACATTTAAAATAATTAGAAAAAGTTTAATTCAATTCTTGATCATAGATTTTTGTTGTATTATTGTCTTTATTAACAAAATTTGCCTGAAATTTGAGAAAGATTTTAACAAGAGTAACATTTAGACATGATTTATAGGTGAATTAATAGAGGTACTATCGCAATTTTCTTAAAGGTAGTATTAACTAGTCATGAATAGGCTGTAATTTTAATTAATTCGTACCAGAAATTTTTATTAATTTTTTTTCAATTTTACTCTCTCATTCCAAAATGATTAATAAACAAATGACGAGTTTTACTTTAATATCTTACACGCTCTTTCAATTAAAAATATATTTTCCCACTTTCAGACACTTGCGCGGTCTACAATCCAACATATAATCACAAAATCAAAATCTTTATCGATCGAGAAAAAAGTCGAGCTCGCAAAGAAAAATTCGAGCCGATCTTCGTCCCTCTAAATCCATAAACAATCGATTAAACGAACGGGCGATCTCGAGCGCGAAGCGACGGATGCTGGAGGAGCAGCTCTCTCTCGGTTGTAATGGCGGGCCGCGCGCGGCTGCCGACGGCCGTCGGACATGGCGCGAGCGAGCCGTCGGCTCGGCTGCTGCTGCTGCTGCTGCTCCGCGGCTAAGGCGCGCCCGGCAAATATTTCCGTTCGTCGAATTCAACTGAAAAATTGATACATTTCAGCGGTCTCGGCTCGTTAAAACGACGGACGACGTTGCCAACACGGAGAAGGCCCTATGAATTCTATTAATAAAGCTGCAGGCGCGGCGCATAATGTCTATTTTTGTCACACTTCGCTCGGCCCAGCCTCTCTTTCCCTCTCTCTCTCTCTCTCTCTGTGTAACTACTCGAAAATTAATCACTTGCTCTGTGTCCTACGCTCTAACGAGTTTCCCATTATTTATTTTCTATCTTGCATCAGAGCGATGTCCGGCTTTGAAAATCAACTAAGGCACAGGAGTGTGCGCCCGCGAGCCCAGCCTTTCTCCTTTTTGCTTTTTTCCTGTAATTAAATAAGCCGGATTGGAAAAATAGGCGATACTCCGCTGAAGGAAAGGATTTGCATGCCTTCGTATTTTTCTTGAGGGATATAATCCATTGCCGATTTTTGTTAAGTTTTAAGCGGTTTTTTTTTCGGGGAATATCTATAGAATGCATGCGTTTTAGGTTGTTGCTCTTACGTGATTTCTTATTTGCATTGTGAGAAGATTAATATGATTATTAGTTTTCTATCTCGAGTTGGACATTCTTCGTTTCAAATTATGTAACACGTAATTTTTTAAGTAAGAAGCTATTGGCTTTTATCAAAATGTTTTCTTTTTTAATTTTACTATACTTTCAACGAATCTGACAATATTACTTGTTCGATTTATAAAAATAAAGAAACTATACATTCTTCTTAAATACGATTTTATGGAAGAAAGTTTATATCATCTTAAATTGAAGAAATAAAATGGAGTAATCGCCCAGAAAATAAACGTAAGATTACAGTATTCCCTTTCAAATTTTGAAATAACTTTATCAAATAATTATGCTTATCACATGCTCAAACGCGGCTTAGAGAATTCAAAAAACGTAATAGTTACATCCATCAGCTATGGTTTTAAACTCTTTTTGCATACGAAAGAAGTTGTCTCGAGTGATGGTTCTATCAGCTCCGTGTATTTTCCCAAGCGAAAGAAGAAAAACGCGAGGGAGCCTTAAGCAGACACGAGCACTAAAAAGGAGAAAGCATGCTTATTACGCTCAAAAAGCTATACGGGCGCACACTTACGTACCGCCTTTATTCGCGAATGAAGCAGATCACTCGCGCTCTAGCCTGGAAATTTCCGTGCCAGCCGATGATCTCATCTTTATCCTCTTTAAACTTTATTACCATCGATTACGATCGCAATCTGCGAATTATCTCGTTCCGGTGTTTTACATATAAACACCGGTATTAGAACAAAATGGACGACGGACACACGTCCGCGCGGCTATATTCCGCTCGATAAGTAGTTCGTATACGCAGGTGCGCAACGCGCTTTGAAATCGCCTCGCGCGCGTACAAAGAAAAACAGAGCAAAAGGCGCGAATAATTGACGTGCGGCGTTGCATCGTCGCATCCGCGGCTAACCTTTACTTTTGCTCACTTCGGAGCCTGTAATCAGTTGATATTTCAATAAATGCTTTATTTTCGCCATTTCGGGAAACGAGAGTGACTAAACTTGATGCGAGCTGTTTGAATAAAACAGAAACTGGCTTGATTAAATAATTATAGGGGAAAAACTTGTTTACAATCTAGCTTTTAGTTTTTCATATTAGAAATGTAATAAAGTTCTAAGCGCTTCAAATTACTATTTCTAGTCATTTCTTTTGAATACTAAATGCTTTATGAAAGTATAAATGCTTCTTATCTGCTATAGTTTCTGTGAAGGATATTTTTCATTCGTTTTCTCGTATAAAGTACAGTACGGAAATCAAACCACATGTATTTTTCTTTGCCACTTTACAAACAGAATTTTATGACACACAGAATGTGAAATAAAATACATTTATACATTTTTTTATAACTAGACATACTTTTGAATTTTAATTTTACTTATGATTAATGAGACGCCATAAATATAACAGTACGAACCATTAATTACTTTAAAAGAAAAGTTTTTAGCACTCTGCACCAAATATTCTTAGATTTAATTACTAACTAAGCACGTAAGCACCATACAAGTACCATTTCAATTAACTACAAGCCAAGATTGAAATTCAACCCTCGTTTCTCAAAGTATCATTCCAGAGAATATTCAAGAAACCAGCAGAGCTCGAACGTCGATAACCTCGGCCGCTGGCTTTCAGCATACGATTTTCTGCCCTTAAAAAATGCCCAGACATTTATTAAGGCTACACCGGCAGGACTCCTCGTTGTATTTCGACGAAACGCTCGCGACGCGGCGCCGCGACGCTGCTGTCGTCGGGCCGCCGGCGCTCTCTCTCTTTTGCGTGTGTGTGCGAGAGCGCTAGACGCGAAAAGTGAAATATTCCCGTCGTATTTTCCTGCGAAACGCCACTCGCGCGACAAATGAGTCTTGTGCTTGTGACGGCGGAGCGCGCGAGAGTGACGAGCAGCGCCGAAAATAGCGCGAATTCGACCTTTTTTACCTCCCTTCGCTTATTAATCGGCAGACGAGGCCGGCATTCGGACGCTGTCTGACTTTCGGCGCGTTTTTTCCGTTGCTTTCGACGCCGAGCCGAAGGGGCCTTTTACGTTGATGATGAAAGAATTTTTTAGACGTAATACTAAGAAGTTGAATGATTCATTTTGATGAAGGGATAGTTTTGAAATGCGTTTGGATTTTATGTTTGAATTTATTGGAAGAACATCAAGCTGAACGAGTGCTATTATTGACTTCATCTTCTGTAAATCCACCCACTATAAATCAGTCTCAATCTGAATATGATGCTCATAATATCGTTACAATGATTATTAGAAAAAAATTACTTTAACATTCTAATCATTAACAATCTTACTTTTTATATATGAAAAGTTATTGTTTCATTAAAGTAGAAGCTACAATGTTTATAATGAGAATTTTAGGTTTTTGTAAATGACATTTGTGTAGATGATAAAATAAATGACTAGTTTATTGTCCACTTGGAAAACAAATACATGAAAAAATTTAAATCATCATTTTAGGTTGCGCATATTTTCAAAAGATAGTAAATTCATTTTATTTCTACATTAAAAATTTCTCTCATTATTCAGAATCTCAAGCATTTTCACCTGAATTCTTCTCTAAAAAGAGTCGCTCAGACATCCTCCAGATCCATTAAACCCGCTAGCGATTCAACTCTGGTCGCTGCCGCTACACACAGCACAGAGCTACCGATCTAAGTATGTACTAACTGCTACTTATCGCCTCCTCCTCCCCCCGTCTCCGTCGCAGCATTAATCATCAAAAAATATCCCGCGCTTACCGCGAGAGCCGCTCAGCTATCTAGCAGAAATCCCCGCAAACAGAAGTAAAAGCCAGCCGAGGCGGAATACCTGGTGCGCGAGCTCGAGCGCGAGCAAAAGAGAAGCAGAAAGTAGCCAGGCTTCTTTTCGCTTGTTAAAACAGCGACACTCGCCAGATAGCGAAGGAAAAGGAGTAGCGAGAGAGAGAGAGATAACAGCCGACGGAGGGAGCCGAAGGAGGGAGAGAGAGAGGAAAAAAGTTGCACGGCAGGCAGTACATGCAACATCGCGCGACGCCGCCGCTGCAATTTCGCGAGAGAGCGCGGAGAGGGAGAAGTAACAAGACATGGGAATAATATGTCCCGCGCGGCCATACACGATGCGTGACCAGAGCCGACGCCGACGGGGAATATAAGGCCGCGGCTGCGTTTGTGAGGCACACAACACTGATGCGCGGCTGAATTCAGGGACCGTCGGAATACGAAGCTGATCTTGCCTCGCTTATTCGGCAAGCTGATGCTTTTATTTAAGAAAGCGAGAATGAATTGTCCGATACTTGATTTATGGAATCTGGTATATAGTTCTTAAAGATGTGCAAATTTTAGTTTTGTAGAGAAATAAAATTACGTTTAGAGGATAAATTTATTTTCTTATAATGGAATTATTCAACACAAGATTTTCGATCAACGCTTTACACAAGATTATAAACATATGAATTTTCATTATTATTTACAGTTTATCAATTAAGAATTATTTCTACTAAATGAGTATTAACTATATTGAAGAAAATAACTCATATTACGACATTAAAACTATCTTTTAACTCATAAAGGCAAAACGATCTCTATAATGAAAATACTGAATTTGCTTTCAGCGAAAAATGAAAAAATAATTATCCAAGTAAATATATACAACTAGTCCAGGATTTACAAAATATTGCTTCATACAAGACTATTTCATCGGGCAATTCATAAAAAATCTAATTCACCAGTAGTCCGCCAATTTAGCCTCTCCTCGAAATCACTATTTCCTCGCTCCGCTGAAACAGCGCACTCTCCGGCCACTCGGAGAAAAATCAGCAAGGGAGGGAGGTAGAAAGGGAGCAGGAAAAATAAATAGATTAAATATCAGAAAGAAAATGAAAAAGCACGCGCGGCGAGGTGAGCCGAGATAGTCTCGCGTGCGTGCACGCGAGACAGAGACAGCACGAAACCTGGATCCGCAGCAGCAGCAGCAGCAGCACAGCAGGTCCGCCAGGACCGGTCGCTCCTCTCTCTCTCCCTCTCTGGATTCTGGTCCGCAGAAGGGGAAGAGATGGATCATCCATCGCGCCGGCAATGAATCATGGGAGCACTAGCCTGCCAGTGCCTAGATGCTGCCTATACGTACTCGCGTGTATAAATACATAGGCACACGCGCGGACGCATATACACACGTGAGAGAGGCCAAGGTAGAAGGGAAGTCTGATACCGAGGGGAGGAAAGAGAGAGGAAAGGGCGAGGGAGGCTTCCGGAAGCGCGGACTTCCGGCGCGCGACGCGCGGCCTTTTTTCCATTTTTCAAAGGCAAAAGCAACCGCGGCTCCTTTCTCTCTGCCTCATTGTTTGCTCGGCGGATTCTCTTTTTTGCCGGCGAGAGGGAGTCGCGCGAGGGAGTATTCTGAATAGGGTGGAAATTGCCGAGGGGTCGCGCGCGCGCGAGAGAGAGAACATCTCTCGATTCGGCGATATCTCGTGTTTTTCGGATGTAGGCTCGATCGGTGTGCGTCATTTTTTCCGGCGGGATATATTTATAATGCTGAGCGCGCCGGGAAATTCGCAAACATCGGCTATTCGCATATACGCACGGGGGTGATTCGCGCTTTATTTCGATAGACTGCCCTGGTAAATATTGAAAGGAGACCGGTGATCGATCTTTTCCATTTCGTCCGACGGGCCAGACCGGATTCTTTCGGGGACGACGGGTATACATGACACTTAAATTTTCGGAAAAGTCCATCGGTAAAACAAGTGCGTAAAATTCATAAAGAAATAAAGAAGGCGCCTGATGCAAAAAAAGTAAAGTAATGCTCGCAATGTGACCCGAGGACGAAATGTCGGCATTAGGCCCGTTCTCACGTTCGGCGGCAGCTAACGACAAAATGGAGGGTGGCCCGGGTCCCGACGCTGTAAGCAGAGGAGCGAAGGGAGAAGCGACGAATCATCGGACGTGATGGGAATGATGACATGTACCGCGCAAGACGGACGAACTGTTTCGGCGAAGGGGGTAATTAACCCTCGAAATGCTTCATCAGTCAAGGAGGAAGATATGTCCCCTCGTCAACATCGTCAGCAGACGACGCTACCTGTCGCCTCTTCATTAAAATTACGACTTTGTTACTGTTGTGTATTCTCCCCTTTAGCATGAAAAGTTTTGTGCGAAATTGCAGAGAAGCTACTTCAAAATGCTAATTAAATGTGCTAAAGAATCTAAATATTTGAAAGAGCGCATTTTTTACGGAAAGTTTCTTTTTTCATACTCGATTGTTATTACAAAATTTGAAGATAAATTTTTGAGTTGCCCGGAATCGCTTGCTGCGTTTTTGAAGAGGCCACTCGAAAGCATCTGTGAAAGAAAGTATAGAATAGTAGTTGCAGCGTAGAAAATCTGACTCCGAGTCCCATGCTTTCCTCGTTTCTTAGCCCTTACCTTAACTCCAGTAGGCCCGCGAAGGAAAGTCCAGATCTAGACCAGAACACGCAATTCCTTTCTTCGGCTGACCATCGGTGGCAGCTACCGAAGCGATAAATTTAACCCCGAGAGTGGAAGACAAGAAGCCCTCCTTGCGAGAAAAGCGAGCAGGCCTATTGTGGCTCAAGGTTAGGCTGTAAAACCAGGTCGGAGCTGACCCAGTTACGTCATGTCACGTCACTGTCCGTACCGACTCGGCTACTCTCTCTCTCTCTCTCTCTCTCTAAGACAATGCGCTTCGAGCCCATAAATCGCTCAAACGCAAACTGCACTGCGAGCTGCCGTGCTGCTTTCCGCGCTGATAGCCCTTTGCGCTCTCTGGAACCGACCGATCGGGCACGAGAACTCGTTCTGCTCCGCGCTGCTGGACTGCTCTTTGACCGAGCTTCTGGTGTGTTGCTGCTTTTAAGAACTTGCTGCGCGCGGACCAAGTATGTAGGTTTCCTGGAAATTGGGAGAGTTTTGCGAAGAATAAATAAAAAAGAGTATTAAAAGTAAAAGAGAAATAAATATTGTAAGAAAAAAAAATCATAGCTTTCGAATAAGCCTGTCGTAAATGAAACATCGCAATTTAAAAGCATTAAAAAATTTAGTTTAACTTTCTTCGCAAAAGAACGTTCGCCGTCGCCGCTTTCAAAAGAATCGCTCGCCATCGATCTTTCTTTCACGCAAAGAACAAAGGACAGCAAGGTCCCCCGCGAGAAATGAAAGCCGGTGATAACAGAGAGCGCGGCGCCACAAACATCAATCCGTCGAGGAATCAATCACCGCTCGGCAAGCCTCTCTCTCGCGCCTCCAGTGATCGCGCTCCGCTTCCGCGAGGGCGCCTCCAGGAAATGGGCGAAAATCAAGGTTGCATTTCGCGGCTCTCCTCCCGGGTGGGGGGGCGGAGGCCGCCGCCGCCGGGAGAGAGAGCGTGAGCGTGAGCGTAAGCAATGAAAGCACGAGAGAGCGCCGGAGCAGCGCAGCAAGTGGCTCGTACGTCAGCCGGTGGCTCGTAAACGTCAGCGGTGCTGCTCGTAAACGTAAACGTGATGCTATAAGGGGATGTACCGCCGGAATATAACAGTATAAAGGACTGCGAGCGCAGGCAGAGCGGAGCGCGAGAGAGAGAGAGCGAGGAGAGGCGAGAGCTAATCGCCGCGCGGAGTATCCGAAAATTGCCCGATTGACAAGATCGAATTAGTCACCTCTTGCGCGCGCGGCCGAAAGCTTTTACGGGCTCGCATTTCCGAGGCGGCCGGTATACAGTTTTTTTGGTTGTGCTATTAGGCCGTCGAGCCGCGATGAATATGTATGGGAATTCCGATGTTTTTGAAGCGCTTCGTGAGCCGTTGCTTTCAAGCAGGTGAGAGAGAATGGAGACGTACGCGGCTTTTAAGGAATTGATTTAAGCTGGCTTTGATTTCCGCTCGATACGCGGGGAAAATGGGTTTTTAATTTTCGCTGGTGCAGGAAGGCTTTTCGAAAGGGGCCATAAATCCCTCGAAAACGGGGTATCTTTATTAATAGAATAATGAGTCTAGCGATTTGCGTAACGCGCGGAACAATGGCGACGAGTGTAATCTTGAGCAATGTATCTTGTTATCGCAGGGGGGGGGGGGGGCGAAA
>UCOM01001213.1:0-46807 GCA_900474385.1 Ormyrus pomaceus
TTTTTAAATAGCCGCCTAAATTCGAATTTGACTCCAACCAATTTTTGAATAAAACCATTTTATAGAGCTTAAAAAAAATCTATAATTTAAAAAAAAACTTTGTGTTACGTTAAAAATTGACGGAGATATGATGAAAAAACGAAAAAAACAGTGCGGCATCCCATTGGGCTCCTAATGGGTCTAAGGGTCTGAAAATTTAGGCCAGTTCATAACTTTTGATGATAAAAAGGTCCATCAAGTCCGAATCAAGATTTCGTCAAAGGCATTTTTGACATGCTTACCCGGCGGGGTCCTTTTGTTAAAAAACGGTAAATTTATTCTGTAAAAACCTTTTTCAATATAAAATATTTACTTTATTTATATTAGTTAAAAAAAGTATATTCAAAGCTTCTGTATATTTATAAATTTTAGAAGTCAATAACGAAAGTGAATAACAAGCCCCATTATTAATTATTTGAAAAACATTTAAAATCGAATAATATTAAAAACATAATAATATTTAAGCTAGAAAACTATACAGTTCTGAATATACAAAAGATCTAACTTTTCTCACAAGTTCAATTAAATCAAAGCATTTGTACTCCCGTAATCGTTGGACATAAAAAATTCATTTTTTTCGGTTTTCAGCTTTTTACTTAAAAACTAATTGACAAAATAATTTGAAATTTTTGCAGATTATAGCTCTATATATTCTTATTACTAACAAATTTGTTAGAACAATTAATAATTTAATTTAAGAGTTATAATGTTTTAAAAAAAAACACGTTTTTGCTAAAAACAAATAAAAACCGTGATAGCTGAAATTATAGGTATTTTTATGCTCTTTAAAATGGTCTTTGTTCGATTGAAATATGTCAATCTTATGATCAAAAAAAAGTAAAATTAAATTTTTCGAAAATTGATAATTTGCGATAAAACGGAAACAAATAAACTCAACAAAAAAAGATTTTTTTTGCCGCCGTGACAAAAAAAGTAAAAAAAATGAGACGTGAAAGATGCAAATCCGTTCAGTAGAAGCTGAGATCCAGGCGTATACATACAGACACACACACATACATTCATACAGACATTTTTCAAAAACCATTTATTCTTGTTCCTGACACCTTAAAATACAATTATAACAGGTTATTCGAACAACTCCAAACATTACTATCTCAAAGCTTCTTCTAGGAGGAAGCAATTAATAATTTAAAGACTCTAGTGATAGCAATAATCAATTACATGAATCAAACTCGGGTGGTTATAATGCTATTTCCATCCAAGTTTGTTTCATAAAAAATTAATATCTCACAAAATCAACTAGGAAGCAGCCGCAAGATCAAAAATTTGTTTACCTAAAGATCCAAACTATAACCCAAAATTACATTAACTTTTGACGCAAAAAATTCAATTATCAGGTCCGCGTGCACGGAAGCAACTTTTCAAATTTAAAAACTCGATCTTTAACGCGCACCGTGGCAATCCTAAAGTCCCCCTCTACTCCCCCAAAGTTCATTCAATAACGAAAGTTTTCCTTGGCCAAATCATCAGAGCTTGCCTCTCTCAGACAACCAGCTCGCAGATTCAATCAAGATTAGTCCTCCCGAAAACTTTACCCCTCCGCGGCACCCCCGATTCGACCTAAACACTCGCTTTCGGCTCCTTAATCGAACAAATAAGCTGGAAGTACGAGATCCTGGCTAGTAGTGGTGTTGGGATGTGTAGAAAGTCTCTACGAACTACTACTGCTACTGAAAAAGCGGTGTAGAGATCGACAGTAAGGATACGGGATGGAAAACAAGATGAATTTAGTTTTGATTTGTTTGTTTTGAAAGTGAAATGTAGTTTTATTTTATAAAAAATTGATAAAACTCACGAAGAATGCGCGTCAAACAGCTGAAATGGATAATTGTTATTATTCAAATTTAATAAAGTTTCCTTATTCGTTCAATCAAACTATACTATTTAAATCTTTCTCTATTTTTCCTACTTCATATAAAAAAATGGTCGTTCGTTTCATTAGGTAAACTTTGTATAAAAAGAACTCGACGGACAGCAAAAAAAAAAAAAAAAAAAAAATATCGTACACCAAAACAGGTACGGTACACTCAGTCAGCGAGTCTCCCTTCTCTCCGGTCCACTTCTATCTCGGCATCTCGGCAGCAGAAAGCCGGCAGCGCTACACGAAGCTCCGGCAACAAACGCAGAGGTACTCGGAGAATTCCCCGCGCTGAGGCGTGCGATATCGAGCTAATAAGATCTCTCTCGGCGAATGAATCGAAGGGCTGATTTTAATCGCTCGCGCTTGGGGAGTCGAGGTGGGAAATCACGCGCGAACGCTAAGCCAGTGAATAGACGGGAAAGAGAGAGAGAGAGAGCGAGAGAGAGAGAGAGAAAGCTGAGCGTACAGGCACAAAGGGTCGCCCCGTGTTGTGCCATCATTTTCTATAGGGTGCTGGCTAGATTGTCTAGCGCGGCGTGTATCAAGGGGCGTGTAAAAACCTCTTGTTTAGGAGGCGCCCGGAGAATTGCGCGAATACTTCAGCTCGCCGTCTTGTATGAGGTTTTGCGATTAGCGGGGCTAAATTGGTTATGGGAGAGAGAGAGAGAGCTACAAGGAAGTTCATTAAAGATGCTTGCTAAATTGGACGGAATTCTGCTAATGCAAAAAGCTGCGTTACGTCTTTTTTACAATTCAGTTTGCATTCCATCTGTTTAATTTAGTTTTGGTTTTCTCTTTACTTCCGAATATTCTATTTATTATTATTCCAAATTATTTACAGCTTATTAGCTTCGTTATTTTTCAATATTGAACATTTTCATACACCAAAACCAAACGTGAACTGTTCTTTTGTCTTCGTATTCATTTCAGTGAACAATTACTACAATTAGCTTCCAAAGTAATCCCTCCATAGTTTACAATTATGGTACAACCGATTCAAAGAATTCATCCGGCCAAGGCTGTCTTTATCTCAGCAGCGTCTTGAAGGTGCCCTCGAACTCTCCTCCCAATCAGGCGCAAGGAGGGAAGGGAGATCGGGAGACTATACCGGCCCTGCGTCCGGAAATAATCGGTAGTTAGCCGATTTCGGGACACTGCCTCGCCTGGCTGATACTGATAACGGACTTAGAAGCTAAGCTCTCCAGCTTCTCTCTCCCTCTCTCTTGTTGTAATACTCTCTTTCTCTATCTGCATGCTTTCTATACCGATTTCCTTTGTATACCATCCCTAATAATATCCGGGTTATCTAATATCCAAAGGAAGCTCGATAGTCAATTTAGGGGTGCAAAAATGCCAATATGGCGCTATGCGTAACACCTGATCAAGAAATAAGTACAGAATCTACGTCCTTTTGTATTATGTTTTCTTAGGATATTGCAATAGTTCGATTAATTGCAGAATCACCGCGTAATCTGATTAACTGATGCATGCTTTTCACACACTGCTGTTGCTGTTTTTAATGTTTTCTATTTTTAAATACTAAAATAACGAATAACAAGCAAAAATCGGAAAATACGTTTCATTAATATTAAAAAAATGGTCGACTTTTTGGCATTTTATTTTTCAACTGACAATCAACAATTAAGAATCTAAGAGTGGCTTCAATTTTCACCGGGATTCAGCGCACCCGTGTAAAAGAATGGTTTGGAATATAAATAATGGTATGGAATTTATATACCCAGGAATAAACATACATAGAGTATACATAGTATATGCATAATTAACCTATAAATTACATATAATTTTGACACGCAAAATGTGGAAAAAACAAAACACAAAAGCAGAAAGCTTAGCGAAAAATGTTCTGTTTTTGTGTTTTGTTTTTTCCACATTTTGCGTGTGAATAAAAAATGATGTGTAGTTTATAGGTTAATTATGCATATACTATGCATTCTCTATTTGACCTGAAAATTGACTGATATTGCAATTTTAAATTTTGAGGCCCTTACTAGCTAGCCCCCACTACCACCTGAGAATATACCTTTTAAGGATCTTATAATAATTTACAGATGCCTGTTAAGACCTCGATTTTCCCCTTAAATCTATTTCTACTCGGATCAGACCTGATGATCTGTTACATGTCAAATAATTAGTTAGACTGTAATCAATCTTCCATGTATATAGCATTGCCGTATTGCATTAACGGCATACCGCATTTGCGGTTTGCCGAAATAAATATTAATATAATAATACAAATATTTATTAAAACTTTTAGTAGGACTTTTTAAATTTAATTATATGCGGTGTTAGATTTTATTTCATTCTAATAAGTTATAGCGGTTAATTATGGCTGTAGCTTTAAAGTTAGGTAAACTAGTATAGATTTAGAATTATAAAGATTAGTTTGAAATATAATATTATATTTATAATTAAATTTTTTTAGAACTATAAAAAAGAAACTTTAATATTCGTAAATTATTTACTTATATCATTACTCTAATATAAATTAAATAGTTGTCTACAATATTGAATGACTACGGCAACGTTATAAATCTGGTTCACACAAAGTACAGTATTCTCTAGAAGCTCGCACCTGAATCGAACTCTAGATATGAATTCATTTCAATTCTAGCGCTAATTGAGATGTCTACGCGTACAATATCCGGAACGTTTGCCAAACGAGAATACAAAGGTAGTCATCACCCACGAGGCAAATGTAATTTTTCTGTAGTCCCCTCTATATCAATGTTGATATTGCCAACCACTTTAACAGTATTTCCGCGCATTTGCTTTATTATTTGCCTCGAGTAATGAACTTTTAATACAGTTTGAGCCAGGGAATTACTGTTTTGCGATAATAAACTTCGACGAGAGAAGATTGGATAGGTTGGAATAGACGCTTTCCATGAATCAGGAAAGGAAATTGCACAAGGTATCTGCATAAAAATGTATTAAAAATTTTCTTTAGAAATGCATATTTTAAATCGAATGATTCTTAACTTTTCAAAAGTATATCAGTTTTCTTTTTCAATGAATTAAAGAATTTACAAATTTTCTATTCACTTTTAATTAAACGTTCAATATGCATTCTAAGTAATTTAATGAACGGAGCAGTTCGCTTCAGAGAAAAACCAATACAGTATTTAAATTGATGATTTACCTTCTGAAGCAATCACATCGCTTTTCTGATTTCGCCAAGTTTCACTCTCTATTTGAACTATATGTAAAATAAAGCGCCTTTTTTCGTTAAAAATATTCGTTAATCACAATTTTCATAATTAGATCTCTTTTTTGAGTATTTAAATATCAAAAGCAAATATACTACAAAATAAATACAGAAGATTAATTGAAATTAATGAAAACTCAGAAATGTATAAATGTAAATTTATATTTTAGTATTACAAGCGACATTCAGGCGCGCTCTTGTCAAACATATTTTTTGAAATTTCGTTTATCTATAATTGATTACTGCCAGGTAGAAAATTCAATTTTCAATTTTGTAGTTATGAATTCAAAATTTATTCGAATATTTTTCATTGTGCAACATTGTAAAAACTATTAAGATTTAGTTATATATTGTTTTACAGCTAAAAATCAATATTCGGTTTTAAAAATTCAAAGAATTCATAATTCTGACATTCGAACTATATTCACCATTCAAATCAAGCCTTTAAATGCTTCAACATGGCCGCTCATCACTTTTTTAAGAAAGGAAAATGTAAATTTACATTTATACATCTATACTTTTTTGGCGTTCGGCTTTCGTAAGAGTAAAAATATTAAACAGTTTAAATCTGACATGTCAAACTTAAGAATATATTTTTCATAGATCATAATGTTATACTTTCCTTAAATTATATTAAAAATTCTATATACTCATTTCTTTCTAAATTTCCTAATAATATAAAAAAATTAATTTTTTTAAGCTTATTTATTTCAATAAACAAGCTTAATATCTCAAGAAATACGCTTTGATAACATTCCATTAACCTATTTCAAACACTAGTAAAAGATCGACAAGTCTGAAAGTACATTTAAACCTGTAGCTCTACCGAACGACGGTAATGAAAGAGCAAGAGGCAAAAAAGGCGAGAAAGAAATCCCGCAGAAAGTTATAAACCGATCAAGCGATCTTCCGCGCTTTTTATGATTTCGTTCGTGCGGAAGGAGAGAATTCCGCTGACTCGAAGAAGGTCGTCCTCGCCGCCTTCACCGGCAGAAGTGCATTTGCAGTTGCTATAAGATTAGATTTGCGCAACTTGACTGATTTCCCCAAGACGAAGGTAGACTCGATATAGTCGCCGGATCATCTATGTCTGTATATATAGAGATATATATAAGTGTCGATGGAAGGAATTCCGAGAGCACCGCAGGACCCGCTTTTGGTATTAGAAGTCGAATTGCCAACACTGTAAACAGACTTGGCAATTCTCCGGAAGCGCCGTCGGTGAGACGATAAGAAGGTGGGCATTATGCGACTAATTCCACGAAATTCCCCGCCTGATGAGTCTTCTATCTCGCGCTTTATAAGTTAGTTGTGCGTGTAGGAGATACATGAGGATACTACTGTCGGCGGCGCCAAAGCGCATTCGTAAGCAGAGGGTTGTTTTGCTGTTGCTACTGATGTTGATGATCCGGTTCTCGTGCGCAAATGTTTACCGGATTCTGCTTGTTTAACTTGAAAGAATGGTTTTAAATAGCGAAAAGCAATTTAGTTTATAAAACGTGTTTTATCATCGATTTGAATGATTGAATATGAAAATGCTGTAGATTGTTTTACTTCTTATATTTGGTTTCTCGAAAAAGTCAGAAAACTATTTTGCAGATTGAAAAGGTTTTTGAAACAAGTATTATCTTTTTATAATACCCTTTTATAAGCTAATTATATTGTGATATTGGGCAAAAGCCTGAGGCTGCGCATTGAATATTCGCTATTTAGCATATCGAAAATTTCTGATCGAACTTCATATTAAAAAATTATCCAGAATTTTTTTAAGTTCTAGTCGTTTAATTATTTGCAATATTGATATAATATATTCTATCTTTTTTTCTAAAGAACAAAATGCTTTGCTTGCATTTTTATAATTAATTTATTTTTTACGGGATTTTTTTTATTGGACTTAAAAATATTAAAACTGTATTTTACATTACAATAATGAAGTTATGATGAATTTTTCGCTTTACTTTAAAAACATTTCTTTTTTTTTTTTTTTGAAAGTTTTTTATCGCAAATTTTTTTTTTTTTGGTTCCTATAACTAAAATATCTTTTTTCATAAAAATTTTATTAAAATTGAGTTTGTTATTTAAAAAAGTCTTTGTAGTTTCAAATTTTTATCGAAGTATATCAATACTATTAGGAAGACACAAATTTAAAAGGAAAATGAAATTCCATCAATTTAATTAACTAATTAATAAACTAACTGGGTTATACATCAACTTTATGTAACTAGTAGTTCCGTTAACAAATTTAATAACTTTGCACTTGCAATTAAAAAGAAATTTTCACTTATTCACTAAACAAAAATGTCAAAATAATTAATTATATAAATATATAGATAAATAAAATTAATAATATACCATATTGAAAGCAAAACAATTTTTTACCTGAACCCAAACGCACTACGAACTAAGAGCTCGTAAAAAATGAAAAATTCACGCTTGAACTTGGTAAAGAAAAAGCTCCATTTGATACGCTAAATTATTCGCGGTTCTTGTTTCGCGCTAAACGACTGGCAACCATTACGAAAATTAACTACGGAATTTTTCCAGCCGGGCGGCTCCCGCGCAAACTTCGGCAAAGATATTTAGAGTCGAGCGAGCTACCTCTATAATTTATTTCAATTACATCCGCGTCGAAGGTAGCCCGCGTTAAATTCTGCAAAGTCCCGCGAACAGTCGGATTAGCCTCGAAGACTCACGACTAACCTGGACGACGTATCGAACGCCGCTTACGAGGCGTGCCGCGGGATTTATTAACGCGCCGTTGCTTTTCGGTAAGCAGGAGGGTGAATAAAACCTCATTAACCAAGCTGGAAACTCACCTTTCCATTAGCGTCGGGAGGCTCTGAATGCGAACGAGCGAACTCTTAAATAACGAAATCGCGCGGCGCTTTAACCGCCCTTAATCTAGGCCGCACACTTTTCTCCCTCGATGCGCCTTTTTATGTATCTCTGGGATTTAATGAGGGCCCGATTTTAAGGGCTTTATGGCACGTTAAAAAGTTACACGGAAAGTGGCGCGAAGAGCGGAACCTTCCGGAAGTATTAAAGGGAATAGCATTAGTTAATTAACTATAACTTGGTAATTGATGTTCCTGAGCTTACTTTGATTGAGTAGTTATTTTTTTTTATTGTCCAAGTTAAATCGAACCGGACTAAATTATATTTGAGAATCGCGAGACATTAAAATTTGATTAAAATTGTATAAAGATCCCGCCGTGAAAATAATTTCTTTTTAAAAATATCAATATAAAATATTAAAAGCGTAAACCAGCTGTCGTATAATTGGAAGTATTATAGTATAAAATTTAACAGTACGTCAACTTGAAATCCCACGTTTTTCCGTTTATGCAAAATTGTAAAATCCTCTCCGGTACTTCACTTTGAAAGATTGGAAAAAATTTATCCGCATTAAAAGCAACTTTCCCAAATAGCTTAAAATATCGGCGCCGAGATTACAAGTCGCGAGAACGACTTTAACGCATTTAAAATGAGTCGAAATCACCGGCTGACTTTCTTCCGATCGAGAATCAATCCATAACCTTAATCCATATCGTCCCATTCTCCGGCGCTATCGTGAGTAGTAAATTTAGCGAGGCATAAAACAAGCTCGTATTCCTGTAACCGCATAAGCCCGGGGATAGAAAATCCCCGTCCTACCCCGGAATTTCATTTCGTTAAGGGTCTCGCCTTCGCCTCCTCCCCCCCGCCTCCTCTCGCGCCGAATTGTGTAGAGCGACGTAAATTCCGCGAGTGGCTCCAATTTGCATAACTTTCCAGATGGGCGAGCCTCCGTTCACCTTTCAGGCAGCGCAAAGCCTCTCGGCTTCGAGAAAATGCGTTTCATTGCGCGGACCGGCAATAATCCCGAAATACTGGGATCGACAGCTCCGGGGAGAGAAGTGTCTCTCTCTCTCTCTCTCTCTCTCTCTTTCTCTCGGAATTCTCGCGAGAGATACCTTCTCTCTCCGACCTTCTGCTCTTTTACTCTTGACGCGGTGCAATTTTTTTGTTCTCGCTGCGTTTTTTACCTCGTTTCTCTCTTTTCGAGCTCGGAAAGACAATCGGGACGTACAGGAACGAGAGACGCGAGCCTCTCTGTACGAGCGGCACTTTTATTGGCATCGAGAGGGAAGTTATAAAAGTTGGGACTGAAAGAAAACGGGATCGGTTCGAGAATACTATGGTTTTTTTCAGCTCGGAATAAACGCTAGACTGCGTATATTTATATATTTTTTTTTGTATTGAAAAAAAAGTAAATGGAGTTATGGTCGAAAGAGATTTCCGTATTGCCTCTCTTTATGTCGGAAGGCTTTGGCTTTTCAAAAGACGGGAAAAAACCATTCCGGCGCCTGTCGCGCAAACGATCTTTTTTTTTTCTTTTTTTTTTGCAAAACTTGAATTATTTTTAACTCGTCATTAAATATTAAATTTCACTATTTTATTTAAGATTTTTCTTAATTGCCGATGACGGGGAGAGGATTTTCATTACCGAATAAAAAGAGGATAAGTTTCGGAAAAACTTTAAATTGCGAAAAAGGCTGCGAATGAATACATTCTCTTAGAACTTATAAGATGCCTCTCATTAAAAATAACGATTTTAATGTCAATGACGAGTCGACTTCCAGTCGACATGAAACAGTCAGTGCGTTTTAAATTGAAGCATAAACTATAGACATAAAAGTTATATAGAGCGACATGTCCAATAACGACATTTAATTTTCAATTTCCACGCTTTAAAGCATGCATTCCGATCGCACAATGACAGCACTTACCTACTTTACAGCTAGTAAAGGATTACAACCTCCGCGCGATATCAAATTTGCCTGCTTTTTTTTTTTTTTTTTCATATCCCAATCGGAGCGAGTTCAGTGACTTCGAGCCCGCTGAAAAAAAAATCGATACTTTTATTAGATGCGGACTGGACGCTTTGCAAACGTCAACCCTTCCGAGCGATTTAATAAACGTTTTAACACCTCGGCGAACGTCGGCACGAGGGACGTTTGAAAAATCAATGTGACGATGATACGTGGCTCGTGTCACCAGCCGTGCCGCGTCGAGGCTGTCCCGTTGAGAGGGAAAGAGAAATCACCGGCGACGTGAAGCGTCTGCGAACGTCGAAGCGGCGGAGGTCTACGAGCTTTGGCACAGCCTGCTTTTTGAGTCCTGGAAAATAGAGTGGGTGGAAACTATTCTTTCGGTACTTCATCGTTTCGAGCGCTGTGACGAATGCCGGAAAGCGCTCGATTTTTGGGTGCTATGAGTAAATTACGTTTTGTGGATTGAGCTATTGATATAATTTTTATAATAAATTGTGGTACTTGATAATACCTATAAATTTGCATAGTGAATGTTAGCCTTATAGTAATGAGTTTTTAAAATCTATGAAAGATTTTTTATATTTCTGAATGAACTACTTTTTTTAAAGTCTTTTAATAATAAGTTTTTTACCACTTCATACGTTTAGCTATTCCACTTATATGACTGAACTTTTATTGGATATTTTTTCGAATATTAAGTTTTCTAAAAAACATTCAAACGCAAATATTTCCTTTTTTACTACAATAATCGACCTTTCAAATGGAAATTTTTTGTTTTTTTTTTATGGTTTTATCGACGAATTAATTATTCGTTTCTGCGCAGTCATTTTTTCATACATGACAATACTATTGTACGATTTGTTGATAACGAAAAAATTCGTAAAATTGCGTTGAATGTATACACGATTCTCCACAATTGGTTTAATCGTGAAAATCCCCAGGGATGACATAAAATCATGCGCTTTTGATAAGCTTTAAATAGGCGAACGTTAAAATGCAAATTGAAATTTTTCTCTTGAACCTGAGTTAATGTTAAAACTGACTTATTTTTTTATCGCAGTGCATAAAAATGTTAGTTACATTAAACTTTTTTCTCTAATTACACGAAGGATTTAATTTAGTTCTACAAAATTGTGCAGCGGTAACGACAGATATACATATACGAAAATTTGTTTGCCCGAAAACGCCGAATCAGGTTAAACTTGGCGGCCAGACTGAACAGTCGAAACCTATAACGAGCTGCGGGAAGAATTCCCGTCAGATTTCTTACATTTATCACATAATTTAACGGCACAAAGGCCCCGGGTGCCGGGGGGAGAAGGGGAGGGGGGGGGGCGCGGAGTAAAAAGCTTGCGAGTCGAGTGTGCGGAGCTGGCGGTGCGCCGGCAAGCCTGACGCCGCTCTTTTGTGCCGCGCAGAGTCGAGCGAACGTATGGCTGTTCGAGTAGTAGGGCAGCGGCAGGCGGGGGAGTCGCTCTTAAAGCGGGATAGCTCTCCCTCCCTCCCTGCCTCTCTCTCTCTCTCTTAATCCGCGTTTCATTGCGAGAGCGTCGCTAAATGGATGTCGCGAGCGCGGGGGCAAAAAAGGCGGACGTACGACCTCGATTTTTTCGCGGGAGGAGTTCTTCTTTCCTGTCTCTCTCTCTTTCTCTCTCTCTCTCTTTCCGCGGGATACCTCTGGAGTAGGCGACGCTTTTTCGCGGAAGACAGATAGGGGATGGATGGATTTTTATTGAAAAAGGAGTTACGCCGTTAAAGCTCTCTCGAATTTTAGCTGCGCTTTTTGCGACGTTTCTGCGCGCTTTTGTTTAGCTCTGTCCCCGCCTGCGACTTTGGTCGGTTATATATACGTCTGTGTAAGCTGATACGTTTCAAACGGGTCGAGCTTAGCCTGGACTTAATTGAACAGGCAAGAAGTATTTTTTTTTTTCCCCTTTGAATCCTTCAACTTTTGCAGTTGTCAAACAGCCGGGTGACGAATAATCGGTAGCGCAAAAGAATATTGCCGTTTGTTTGATTAAATTTTTGTTTAAAATTTAAAAACTTTTTTGTTCTAAAAAACTTTAATACTCGCGAGTAAAATTCTTATCTCATTTAATTTTGAAACGCGAATTCTGCGACAAAAATTCTCAAGGGCTTTAAAAAATTTAATTTGCAGTTAATGAATGCCATGGCAAACCTTTTTTGAGCATAAAATTTTCATCACAGTAATGTATTACGTAACCCTAAATGTCAGCGAGGTATGAAGGACTTGCGAAATACTTCGACTAAAGAAAAATCATCATGTTAAGTCTATCTTGATAAAGAAAAGCACGCTCCTTAAATTGTAGTACTCGCACATATTAATGCCACAAAAGTCAAAAGTCTTTCTCAGAGATGCCGGCAGAGCCGCATGAATCTCGCGGATGAAACAAAAAGCGAGTGGGTGTTTGTAAAATGCGAAAAATGATTTCGAGGTGAGTAAGAAGTCTTTGAGATCTCGCCGCTACTTCATTTTTCGCCCAGACTCTTTCAATATTAATAAACGTTAGACAAATCTTAATTTATTCTACAAGAATTGTTATAAATGTACTACTTGTACTACAAAATTCCAACTCGCAGCATTTATTTCGCGAAAATTGCATCGCAGAATTTTAAGAAACCATTTCCCCGTTTACTCTAATGCACCGTTTCTCTAATGACATCTGCGTTTAAATTCAAACTCGAGCTGCGCTCTCAAAATTCCACCCAGTCGCGAATATTCGGGAAAACATCCGCGCGAGCCGCGCATCGGCGAATATTGCCAGCCGTCAGTAGGTTGTCGAGCGGTGTGTGTGTGCGTCGAAAATTCCAGCCGATTTCGGGAATGTCGATTGCACAACCGCGACTGCTGCCTGGGAGTAGGCGGTGTTCCCACAAGACGTTGTTAAGGAAAGCCCTCCCCCCGACTGATCTCGCCGGCGAGATTACGTAGTGCGAACCTATATTCCGTACGGCGGCTCGGGGGCTTTTGTGCGATTCTGGCGCGCGGCGCGGAAAGAAGCCGGCAAAGAAACGGGGATACAGACGCGCCGCCGTCGTTTGTCAGTGTCGCGAGCCGGGATATACGTGGCTATGAACACACCTTCCTTTCTTTACCCTGGAAAACGGTAACAAATTTTCAGTCGGTATATTGATGGCCGGCGGTGAGAGATATTTCTTGTTATTTTTTTAAGTGAAACTTGCTTTATGAGAATTCCAACTGAAAGCCTGGAAAATTTTATGTAATTCAATCAATTTCTAATATGTGCATCTATCATTGAGCAAGATGCATCAATCATTGAACATGTTCCATGATTTTTTTGGTTTACAATCGCTTTGTTGCCAGAGAACTTAAAAAATATAGATTATTGGGTCGAAAAAAAATGCTATGCTATTAATAAAGGGAAATAGTAAAAGTAATTTAGAGTTCATTTTGCAGAAGGTGTATATTATACGAATACTTTAGTCTACATTATTTACGAGCTATTGAGTCCTGAAATATTGTCGGTGAACCATGCTGTTTCCAGTGGCTTTGACGTGTCACATTTATCACATCTGTGAAAATACACTTATGATTGATTGCCCAGAATGTATTTGAAATAGAAGAAATCGATTAAGATTTATGGTATTTTGTCAATGAGATGGTCAACACTAATTGAAGAGGAAAAATCATATTTCACTTTTTCGCGCGTCATCGGTGCTTTCAGTACGTACGGAAGTAATTAAAGTATCGTTTTGAAGCAAGTTTTAAGTATAAAATTAAGAATCAACATCTGTTTCAAATTGAAAAATCAAAATGTGAATTTTTATTCCAAAAAAAATGTTGTCTCTTTTTTTCTTTTATTTTATACACGACTTTCTAGAAACATGATTATTAGCAGATTTTTAATAATTTAAAAATAGACAACAATTCTTTGTCAGTGTAAAATGACTACATTTTTTTTTTGAATCTAAAAACGCACAAGTTTCGATTTATGGACATTTCGGAGTATACGGAATTCCTGAAGCCTTAAATTGCATTGTTATATTACATTTGTTAATTGTAAATGAAACGCGTAGCAATTCTTCAAAAATAGAACAACAAATACCTAAAGCCCAGTCTACTTTGACAATAAAGATTTAAATTCCATCAGTTTATCCCGCATTCTTCGGCCGTTCCGCCAAATTTCCCGAATAACTGCTTCATTACACATTTTCCCCATATAACATCCCCCGAAAACTGAGGAAAAAATGCACCGAATTATAAAAAGCGAACCTCCTTGAAAAAAGGATAAAAAAGCTCGTAACGAAATTCCTACAACCCCAATGTTCGCGTACGCATCAGTAACGCGTTCGTTCCCGACTCTCCCGCTGTAATTACGTTCAGCGGTTTTTGTATCGGCCATCCGATGCACGCAACCCCCGAGCTACTCTCGGCCGACGAGCGAACATCCATCCTCTCCCGTAACGACTCGTGCAGTTTTAAGCGTCAGAAGCCTAGTTTAGGGTTAAGTATTAATTAAGGCCCTAGGCGCCGAGAAGTAAAAAAAATGCCGCGCTTTTGACGTGGTTTTTAATCAAAGGCGCGGCGCGTATCGACGAGTTCGCGGGTAATGATGGGCCTTTACTTACTACAAGATTTAATTGCAAACTTTAATTAAATTTAGCTCGGGACTTTTTTTTTCAGAATGTACCCTGTCGAGAGATCGGAGTCTGTATTAATTATGACTTTTCCGTGGGCGCGAGAAATGGGTCAATGGAATGTTGTAAAAAATATCTTACCATCATGCAAAAATCTCATTTAATCCACTTCCATCAGAATCATAAAAAAAGAAAACTTCGTAAGAACCCGAAATGAAAGGAAGTCGCTGAA
This sequence comes from Ormyrus pomaceus, assembly GCA_900474385.1. NCBI lineage: Eukaryota > Metazoa > Arthropoda > Insecta > Hymenoptera > Ormyridae > Ormyrus > Ormyrus pomaceus. Next base: position 14,814 of record UCOM01001213.1, read on the forward strand.
TCAGAAAAGTGAGTGCAGAGGAAAATACCAGAGATTTTTTCGTTCTCCTTCATTTTCTGAGTTTTCTTGCGACAAATGCCGCCCTTACAGTCGCGCTTCGTCATTCCACATTTCTGTTATACCTAGGAATATTCGTTTTATCATTTGTATACACAATTCTCGCCTTTGGCTCAATCCAGACAATTGGTCCGTTTAGATTTATGAAATAATTTTATAAAATAGTTTTCATTTGATTCGTAGAACTTTAGATCGAATAAAAGGCTGCCTTGTATCTTCTTTGGAAGACTAATTAAAGACACACTGACATCATGACCTTTACACATATCTGTCGTTCTTAACTTCACTTCAAATTGTTTATTTTTATATGACCTACCTCGTTAAATCTTCAAATAAACACTTGAATTTTTAATTGAAAAATAGCTTTGTATTGAAGATTTACAGTCTGAATAAAAGCTGAATATCAGCTTTCAACCCGCGAAGTTTTCTACGAAACCGAGGGATTATTTTTTCCGAACTTGCATGATACCCAAGGCGCTTAGCATAATTGCACCGCATTATTGCACTCTCTATTCTAATTTAGACCACTTAAAAGTCGTTCTACTTCAAGGGACACTCCGTTATCGGAATCTTAATCGGATGATTTGAATTTTATTATACTCGCAAACTCCTCTGAAACAAAATGCTCCTTGCGCAAATTGGCCGCGCAAAAAGAATTTTAAAAGACACCACACTTGTTCCCCGTCGCCGAGGCAACATTAAACTCGGTCGACAAACATTTTTCCCTGGAAAAACGTCGAGTTCGGCGAAAGGATTAAACGCTCCACAATCCCTCACTTTAAGCCTGCGGTTTTCCTTTTGATAAGCGCAAGAAAAAGTATAATTAGGTACGCGGATAAGCAGTAGGAAGAGGGATTTTAAGCCATAAGTAGGTAATTTTCAAATTTGTCAAGAATTTTTCTTCGGGAAAGAGGATTACATTTTTACCACATTTCTACTCTTTCCAGCCTTAACAGTCAGGATCTGCGTTTGCCTTAAAACTTTGGCTTGAAATTCGTAATAATGTAGTAAATACCAATTTCCTTTTATAATGTTTGTATACATCAATAAATAATCTAAAATGATTAAAAACTGCAAAACTAGTCCTTTCCACCCATCAAATCATTTTCCTCCAAACACCAGAAGCACCTTCGATCGAACAACCCAAGTACAGGCTTCATCTCTCGCTCGTAAAAATCGCTCAACGAGCTCATCTCCTCAATAATTTAAACCCTCTCTCCTCGTAGAAAAGTTAGCCGGCTCGCGTTCGAAGAAACAAGAGAGCTCGTCGGATTTCTAATTAAAAAGGCCGGGTAGATAGCACGGGGCAGAGGCAATCAATCGAGTAGCGATGCAGCGGCAGCAGCAGCTCGGATTAATTGAATCGCATCGTTTTAATCTGTTGCAGATGGAGGAGTCGTGGGCGGTGGCGCGAGGGCGGGGCCCGTCGTCACGCCGCACACCATTGAGCTGACGGCCCACGGCAGGGTGGCGCTGCTCCAGGCGCCGCCGGACACCGCCAGGGCCTACCTGCCGCCCGAGTACAGGCCCGGGCGCGTCTTCTCCGACACCGACTCGGAAAAGGTAAGGGGGGGACGAGGGAGATTGCTGTTTGCGCTGGCTAAAGCGCGGGGAGAATTGTCCGATTGACGGGGCGTCTTGGCGACGAGGAGTGGTTGTAGTTGATTTGGGTTCGGGATGGAAATTCGGAGTTTCGTGGATCGTTGGAAACGTTAATGGGGCGGCATTGGACGAAGCTGGAAATGATAGTTTTTTTTTATCGATTCCAGTTTATTTACCAATAACCCGATAATACGCGCGTTGAAATGTAGACTGTTGAAACTGTTGCTGTACTTCTTTTAAAATAAATAAAAGCGTTTTTTTTTCGCTTTTGTTAAATTAACAGCTTTATATTAATCGTAACAATCGAAGCGTTCGCTATTCTTGATTAACTGGGAACGATTTAGGTGCTTGACTTTATGACTACTAACATTCAAATCAATATCAATTGCCTGCTCGAAATATTGCTACATTTGTTAAAAGAACATTTTTTTTCTCCTAATTATTTATAAAATTTAATTTACAAATTATGATACTAAAACTTAAATGAAATCCCGATGTAAAACATTAAGGACGCTCGATAGAAAATCATAAAATTGAATAAATTTCGAGCTTTCAATCAGCATGAAATATTAAAGAGAACCCGATAAAATCCACGTTCGTATAAAACAAAATGTTTCTGGCAACATTAATGCAATATTCACGCCCGTTCGAGTCGCTGAAACCCAACATATCGATTACCGGCGTAATGAAAAATGCATCGTAAGTCGTCCATATTTCGAATAATAATGAGGTTATTTTCTGCCTAGCCGCGGTTTCGCCTATAAATAACTATCGAAAATCGATCGCAATCGATCGCGCGAACAGCAGCAATAAGGGAAACGAGCCGCGGAGTCGCGCTAATAAGACCTGCGTCAAAAGGTAAACAGCGAGAGCAGCCTTACGAAATCGCGGCGTTCTTGTTAATCAATCCGGGCGACGAGATCCGCGGGGTTTTAGCGTTTAAATCGCGCGACTGCAGCTCTCGGCTGCTAAAATGGAATTGGCTGCTCTCATCTGCGTGCAAAGTGAATTTAAATCGCCGCAATTAACGTATGAGCGAGAGCGGCTGCGAGCCCTCGGCTTCTATGGAATTACGAGCGATATGATGAAGAGACAATATGCGGGAGTTAATTTAGCTACGTATGAATAATTATCGGGCTTTCGTTGCAACAACGAGCGGGATTCTAGATTTTATAATTAACTGGTAATAGACAATGAGAGGGCGCGTTGTTCGAAGTAATTGATACACAAGTTGAATTTAATAAAGTATATCGGTATGGAGTACTATGTCTATGGGTTGCAAATGTTTCATCAAAGTTTGGTTTGATTTGGGTAGAATATTCAATAATTTTAATGACACATCTAAAATTTAAAGAGGTCGGTTATTATCAGTAATTTATCGTAGAAATGGTGTTCACCAAATTTAGTATTAATAAGCTTTCTAATTTCTAATATAAAATATACATTTTTTAAATTTACAAAAGTACTCTCAAACACTTCATCTTTCTGAATTGTTCTAGTCCTTTAAAGCATTTGCAATCATAAATTACTTTGTGAAGAATTATACCTATTTGCCTTTCTTCATCTATATTATCAAGTTTAAATCGGATTTCAGTTGTAGTTATGATTTAAAATTTAAAGTTTGAAAGTAAATATTAGTTCAAAAGGATTATTAATTAGATTAATTTACGGCTAAAATCGTTTGAATTATCTATAATTCATATTATATTTCCCTACACGTTTCTTCAACCAAACTAAAAAAAAAGAGCATCCCAAAAAAGGCCGAAACGCGGATATAACTGACTTCAATTAAAGCATCCACGAAGCGCAGTAGTCAGTCCCTTAGAGGGAAAAAGTATAGAATTCAAAGCATCACAGCTCGCAGAACATAAAGCCGGCATTCCCGCGCGCGTAACTCGCAGTGCGGCAGCGGTATCAGCTTTCCCCCCTCCCCCTCCCCCCCTGCATTCGGCGAAAGGGAAAATCCGCCCTTTGTCAGGGCGAAAGCAAGTATATAACGGGTCGATATTCTCTCGCGCGGCCGCACAATGAAGTCCCAAGTCGGCGGCGGGCACCTTTCTCTACCTCGGCGGACTGTTTTCCATAAGCGCGCGCGCGCGCGGGCTGGAAGAAAACTGCAACGATAGCGGGAAAACGAAAAGAAAAGAGGCGCGCTCCGCGCGGACACAATGGAGGAAGCACGCGAGAGGGAATATTCCCGTGGTGGGATTCGTGCGGTAACCCCCCCTTTATTTCCTCCTCCTCCTCCTTTTTTTTTTCACGCTCGTTACTTTTCAACGCGGCGGCGACGGCGGCGGCAGCAATTGCAGGTGCGATAAAGGCGCCGCGCGACGAGAGACAACATTGTGCGCCGTTCGAGGAAGCGCTCTCTCTCGCGTCCGCGAGCAATCTGCGCGACGCGCGAGCCTCTTTCCGTTGCTCGCTTGTGTAAGCAGGAACGGTTTTTCTCGAGAGAGAGGCTCTGAGATATGAATCGACAGAAGCCGAGTGGGGATTCGATGGGAGAAGCTGTGCACTCGGGAACGAGACGTTCGCTCGGACGATTGTTTCGGTTTACGAGGGTTGTAATAGATTGAATTTAAGTTTCCCTCGCGAAATCGCGCTCTTTCTGCGGAGGGATGAATCCGGCGCAATTCTTACCTCGACGTTCCGAGTGATTCGATTGCGTAAAAAGCTCTGCACTTTCCGCCGTTGCGCGCTCGCTCGACGAAAGTTAATTATCTCACTCGAGTTGATGCAGCGAACTTTAACGGACTGTTCGTCGTTAAACAATTTAATTACGTAAGCCGCATAAAATAAGCAATCACTGCCCAGTAACGTAACGAATGTCGTTTCCAAATTACTCTATTAAAATTATAACAAAACCCCGTCGGTGCTCGGCGAGCCGCGCAAAAAATCATCGTAAACGCGGTGCGCGAAGCGCCAGCAACTGCCGTTCTCGCTGCAGACGGCCGCTAACGAGAGTACAAAAGCCTGTAATTTCGATTCAGTCGACGATTCCACGAAAATTCGCCGCGGTTTTTATATCCGCGCGGCTCCGCGCATCGCGCGCGAGAGGAACAAATACGAGAGGGAGCGCGTAAACAGCTATAGAAGAGAGAAAGAGAGGAGCCGCGAGTGCCGGGCCCTTCGCAACGGCCGTTACTCCTCCGCCCGTTGGCGTGACTCCGGTTTGTTAAGCTCGCGAGACGAGGATCCTTTTGCGATGATGTGCAAGCCGTCTTCGTCCGTCTGCTCCCCGGGGTATTTTATTGCCGAGGAGTTCCTGATAAATTTCGTATTTTCTTGGCCGAGCCGGCCGCCGCGAGGCTCTGGTTTTCTTACTCTCCGGCGAGCTTTGTCTTAGTTTTGTTCGTCGGCTGACGCGGGCCTACGGAGAATTGGATCGATAATGTAATCAAGTGGAAGTCGTTGGATTGATTGGTTTAATTAAAAAATTTTATTGAGTTAAATATCTATAATATTAGTAGAAATAAAAATAAAAATCATTAGCTACTTCTTAATTTTCCTCGTACTTTTTTATATTTCGGAATAATCGTGAAGTAATAATCTTGCTCAAATTTCCTGTAAGCTCCACCCGCTTGTAATAATTCAAAGTAGACTTCAAACTTCAGTTTTTAAAAAAGCAAAAATTCTGCATTAATTGAAACGCGTACGAGGAAAATACGTTCAATCGATCGATTCCCCGAACGGCAAACGGTACACAAATAAAGGCTATTTGCATCATCTCTTTGTAAAAAATCAATGAGGCTTGCATTTCATCATCCCGCATCTCTCCGCGGGGAGCCGAAAAAAAGGCCAGAACGACGCCTGGGAGATTTTCGCGGCGGCGGCGCATAACTCAAAAAAAGCTGAAAATAAAAAAAAAAATAAAAAAATATCACGCCCGAGTAATCTCGGCATTTACAAATCTGAAGCTCGAAGCTTGGCGGAGCTTTTTCGCGGTACAGCCGCGGCTGATATCCGCCTGACACACATAGCTCTCGCACACCTTACGTGCGAGAGAACGGCGCATTAAAAATTCGAAATAGGGTCACGAGTCGACGTAGTCGTTGCGAACTTCCCTAACAAAAAGGGAGCGCCGCGAGTTTCCGCGCGAGAAAGAGACAGAGAGATCTATCCGAGTTTCGACGTGCCCGTTCGAGCGACTGATTCGCGAGTCTCTAGGGCCTCTCTCCTCTTTCCACCGAAAACTCGGCCGCCTCGCGAGAGCCCCGGCCCGTTTCGGATAAATCAGAAATCGCGCGTCGCTCCCGCGGGAAATCCTCGCGGGACAACGGAGCCGGACCGCCGATGAGGAATGCTCCCGAGGTATTTTTCGAGGGTGGCCACTCTGTCTTGATTCCGCTTCAATCGCTGCGTTTTGCGTGGAGAATTCCCATTTGCAGAGTGGCTCGCGCCGCGGCGACCGCTGCTGCGGCTCTGAACGGTTTTCGCTTATCTGTTTGCTGTTTTACAGGAGCTCGTCGATGGGGCTTTCTTTTAAATTGTTAATTTTAGCGTTTGGATAGAATAACTGAGATGATTCCAGATAGAAATCCTGTAATGTTTTTGTTTTGATGCTCGACTCGAATTGATTCTTCTTTTAGAGACTAACATTTTTTAAATGTTAAATTGTTTCGATAAGTAATGCAGTCAGAAAAATATGTCATAGTTAAGGACTTATTTAGGGTATATTTAGAAGAAACTGTAAACTAATTTTCATCAAAACGTTACGTGGGAAAATCGAATCTAAGCCGATAAGTAGATCAAGACCGAGTTTAGTAAGACAAAAGGAAATCGACCCGAGGAAACTGCTTGTATGCGATAACAAGAGTATAAATAGTTCAAATTTAAATTTTTTAGAATGGAACAATCCGTAATAGCGTTAATTTAGTCAAAATGAAAATTTTATTAGAAATCTTATGAAATTTCCAGCAATTTCACTGTGGCTCCGACTAAAAGTCATATTTCATCTAAAAAGTCAATAAAGTATAAATCAATTTCCGAAGTAATTAGAAAAAGTTATAAAAAGCAATCTAAAACTATTTCATCAGTGATTTTTCGGTCGATGTCAATTGGCGGCAAGAGTTTCGATCTCAAGGGCCACTCGGTCCTCGTCTCTGGCTTTTCCGTTCTCTGTATATAGGCGCCTCTCTCTCTCTCTCTCTCTCTCTCTCTCGGCATTCACTCGTTGTCCATTTCCGCTGGGACTCAATCATCGACCAATCAGCGTAGGATATACTTCCATCCTCCGGCGAACGACTTGAACTTTGCAGGGACGAAGATCCGGTTGGCATGATAAAATAGCGACTCCCACTTCGGAGAGACACGTCTCCCGGGCGAGTTGCCGCTTTGTAGCTTCTACTGGCAGTCACGCGTGACTTATCCCATTATCGATTATCGATTGGCCATCCTCCTCCTTAAACTTAGACGTAATCGACTTTTATTAGCCGCTCGAAATTATTGCCAACCCGAATTCCCAGGCTTTCGCAATCACGCGGGTATATCCTTTGCGTCGCCTTTTCATAAGTATTGCTGCCTGTATAACTTCTGCAGTGATTTCATATAAAGTCTGCTTTACGAAGCAAGTTCCAAGTGCAGTTTTCAGTTTGTCTTTATTTTCCCGCCGAGCTTATAAGAACGTCGGGTTAGCAAACAGTATTATATATTTATTGCAGTTGCGTGGAGTAAAAATTACTTTTGTTCGGAAATTATTAAAGTCAATCAATTGTTTGAACCAGTTGGAACAATGGAATGCAGGAGCAACAAGCTGTACAGACTTTTATAGAAATTTCGATTAAACAGTTTTTTATTATTATTAGCTGATTACATTCTCCAATATTCTTCATAACTATATATATTATTATAATAATATAATTAACGTGACAATCATAAATTTTGTAATTTACTGTTACTCTCTGGTCGAGTTTAACTGCACAGTAAACTCACTCAGCCAAAATTAAATAGAATTGAATCGCCGATTTTAAACTGACTAAAATTATATTTCTAAAATTATTGTAAAATTCTATTTAAATACATATTATATTTGCTTAAATGCGGCATTTAAATTGAAATTCTGATTTCTATTTCGTTGTTTGAAACGACACTCATAACAGAACGAACTTCAATGCAATTCATAATTTAGTGTTTTCTAATTAAATCTACTGACTATTCTATCTGATCTATTTCATAGCGAATAAAGCAGTTATTTCGAATTAACATCCCCGCTGAATAAACATAACCCCCCTTCATACAACTGCCATGTCGTTAATAATGACCGACGTTTCGTACAGTCAGTATTTAATCTTTGCTTAATTAGAATAAAATCCTATATATGTATAATTAGCGATCGTAACGCAGAAACCGCGCGTAATTCCCAGCTCCTCCGATCGGCAAGAAACAATCCGCGAAACTCCGAACATCCGGAGGCGACGGGCCGCAAAAAGATCGATCCTTCCAAGAAAGGTCATAAAAAACTCGTAAAGTTTCCAATATTAACAATAACGAAGTTGAAACGGTTACCCTCCGCTTGACTCGGACCCATTAAATATCGAGAGCGCCTCTGACGTATCGATTTGCGGTCGAGAGAGAGAGCAAAGTGTCCCCTTTCTCTGTCTTCGTCGCGGAGTCGCTGAAAACGAGGCGGCTGCTTTACGTGCTCTCGCGTTCTTCGGAGTTCGCTTCTAATTAGCAGTGCGTTAATTCGTCCTCATTACTCCTCGAGCCCGAAGCTTCTTCGTTCCGTACGTCTCGGCCCCCTTTACCCCGGCAGTGCGAGGCGATAATTAACGTCAGCGAAATTCAGCCATCGATTTCCGGGCGCGACGGCTTTTCGATGCGCGCGAGAGTCGCGCCTTCGGTGCTCGCGGCACCCTTCCACGGTGTCGCATTACTTAGTCCCGCGATAACGTTCCACAAAGGGCATTTGTTGAATTCCGAAGTTTTCAAATTTGCTCGAGAGCTAACTCCTTTGTTTGACTGTAATTGCCAGCGATCGGGGGAGCCTGCTTTTCCAGACGTTTTTCTTGTGCTCTTAGTTGTAATTGCCGAGCGTTCTTATTGAATTTGTTTGGGGAAATGATGCTTTGTGAATGTGAATCAATTAAAACGACATAGGACAATTACTGAAACTGCATTGCAGTAATAATTCGTTTAGTGAATCAGTGCGTTTACAGTTCATCAAATGCGATGTCCTGTTTACGTTTAGGAAACTGAAATTTAATTACAATGAACCTAAATGTGAACTTACTTCTATCCACAAATAAATGCAACAATACATTTTCCCCCAGTATTCTTATATATTAAATGAATGTTTTTTTAATTAACAATTTTTAATATAAAAAGAAACAAACTTTTACATATTTATTGTTTAACACAATGTCTAACAGCAAGTTTATCTATCGAATCCATTATGTAACGCAATATACGTCGCACATTATAAACGCGGCATTGTTTTTGTTCATTATAATGAAATAAATACAGCTCTCCCCAGTTGACCATAGATTAGAGCAAAGTGTAAACTCTTTTCATAAAAATTTATCAGTATAACGTAGAGTATAAATATTATTAATCAAAAATTTTCGTTGCAAACTTTCAAATATTTTTGTTGGAAAAACTCGCGTATTTTGCAATTCATTTCCATTACGAACTCAAATGATCGAAACGTATAATTGAAAGCCGCAAGTTCAACATCACCAACAGTTTTAACCAAATTTGCAACCAAGCATTACTTATCCCAATCTTTAAAACTTAGATTAAAAATCTCTTTGCGCCAAAACAGCCGTTTATACAAAATGCCCATTGGTTTCGGATTTGTTGCTTCAGTCGATTCACGGAAACGTGGCCCGCGCTAGTTTAAAACATAATTTATTTAGACAGCCACCTCTTTAACTCCGAATTTTTAAGCAACAAGTTTGCAACAAAATATACTGCTGGTTTCATGCATAAACAATAATTAGGAGTTGAAAAGATGACTGTTCTAGCTTAAGTTTTATTAGTAACAAATTAAGCAACAAATTAGCAACAAAATATGCACATGGTTTGATTATGGGCTTATGAATTGGCTACGTATATACGTGCTCCATCCGGGCAATTGTTAAAACAAGAAAACCCCTCCAGCCATCCTAAAAAAAGTACCTTCAATATAAACCAGCATGCATTTCCTAAGCCAACGCGAAAACAACTGAGAGCCCGGGCGCAATCTCGATGCCCGAGCCGAGTCGAGAGTAATAATCGCGGCTCGAAATTTCGTTTGCCCAGTCGTCCTAATTGAAAGCGCCGCAAACACGCTCTCGCACACACATCTTATCCGAGCGTCAATGCAAATGAGCTCGCGAGAGCGTAATTAAAAGCAGGCCCCGCCCGCATTGTGCGCGCGCGGCGAATCTGTGCGCGCGTTCGTTATACATAATACCGTCGTCTTGTGCTTTTGCAGATGTGGATGTACTCGCTGGGAAGAGCCCTGTTGGACACGACGCCACGGCTGACGGCCCTGACGGGCACCGTTTCCGTCTCGCCCTCGTCCGCCCTGCAATCGGTCCTCGCCGCCATGACCGACCCCGACCCCAGGCGGCGCGCCTCCCTCATGAGCCTCCTCGACGTGAGTATATGACCCCAGCTTTACTGGAAAGTTTTGTTGTTTCAGCGAGACTCGTAAAGGGTTTACGGCGCGGGGAAAGAACGCGCTTTGCCGAAAGCAAGCGCCGTTCGCGAGGGCGAATTATTAAATAAACGCACGCGTGCTACACTTTTAGGAGGACACTCGTGCGCCGCTGCGAATTAGATTTAACGACGCTTTCGGTGTTTTTTTTTAAGGTTTGAGAGCCGCGCTTAGGTGGCTTTTATGCACAGGTGCGATGGTGGTTATTTAATGAGGTTCTTGGAATCGTGTTTAAAGAAGACATTGTTTACGCTGGAAAGTAATAATATAATGGAGCTTTAGAACTTCGGTCTGAAAAAGTAGAAACATTGAGAATTTAAGTCATTTCATTAAACTTTGTAAAAAAAAAATAAATAAATAAAAAATAAATGTAATTAAAGAAAAAATCAATTCTCGGCCAAGACTTTTAGAGCGTTTTTTATCTAAAGGATTGGGTCATTAATTTCTCCTTTTTATCAGCGAGATCAAAAAGTACGTTTTAAAAGAGAAGGACGTTTAATCTCTAGGAAATGTATACAAGTCTGTAAACAGAAGAGCTCATAAAATTTAATAGGCGAGGGAGAAAAACTGTTGGATTTTCTTTATCGTAAGTATAGGGATAAAGATCAGGTGAGATTCGAGCCGTACAAGAGGGTGAGAGACAGAGAGGAAGTAGTAGAAAGAGAGAAAGTAAGCCTGCTCGTTCCTACCCCGCTAAGTACTCGAACCGGCAAGACTAGTAGGAAGGCTTCTAGCCGGCTTTGAGAGGCTGTACATTTTTTCCTGTTTTTCTTTTTTTCTCCTTCTTTTTTTTTAATTCCCTTTCTCCCTTTTTTCCGCGGCGGAAAGTCGTTATGCTTCTTGCAGCGCAGTCCTGAAATCTCTTTAATCCGCGCGCCTCCGCATTGTAGGCTAGTAAAATTGAAACTCTCGATTCTGAAGGCGCGCACGCAGCATTGTGTCGGGAAACTTTGGGAAAGACGGAGGCCGTCTGAGAAAGAGGGCACAGTTTACCAACTTTTTCCGTAAACGTCTTTTATTTGGCTTCCTCTACGACTTGGCTTAATTTGACTTATCTTGCGTTACTGCCTCTTAAATTGGAAAGTTCCATTAATTTAAGAGCCTAAAGTATGCACATTATAAATTACTTGAACGCTGTCGGGGTTAAACAATGAAAACTTGCCAGGAGTTGGTTAAGGCGAGAAAATACACCGGCTTGGCTAAATTATGGGGACCGAGAATTTTACAAGTAGCAAGTTTTCAGAGCATAAATGAAAATTTTTTTTAACCATTGTATTCTTATTATTCTTATGAAAAAGCACAGCTGTTAAAGCTGTATTGTATGAATTTTATTAAAGAGTTGTTAAAGAGTCGTAGAATGTTTTGTACTTGCATTGTAAAGAAAACATTTTAATTGAATGAAATCATACGCCTCTGAATTTTTCAAAATAAGTCATAAGAATGCAGTTTATTAAGGACTACACGTTAATTATATTTTGGTTAAACTTGCTGTTTATAAATACTATTTGCATATTACTTGCTATTCAAGAGTTTTTAAAACATTAATAAAAACAACTATAGGGTGTTTTTATTCAAATCTCAAGATTCATTGTTTTACGGCTCATGTTAACTTTTAGAGCCCTTCCATTTTTATAATCAGTGACCTAAAAAACCTTAATGAACACAGAGTTACGTACATATTCTACTTGTAAAAATATAATAAGTGCAATATCAAAATTTTCTACAGTTTTTCATGATGCAGATTTAAAAAATAAAACTCCGGTTTTAATTTTTAATGAATTTATTTTCCATTATTTTCCATTATTTAATTTGAAACACAGATTTCAAATACATAGCTAAACAAACAATTAGACCTCACGCTTGTACGCAATGTAAATTCTCAAATAAAAAAAAAAATGATATTATAAAATAGAAATTATCAAATTCTTGTTTTCATAATGTATTTATAAATTCTAATTTTAATTACAGAATAATAATTTAGTTAAATGAAATTATTTTTAAACAGCGACGTTTTAAATTCATCTCAATTTAACAATCGAACGAATCAATTGCTAAAATTTGGAATACTAACCGCACTACCCCCCGAACAAGCTGCCAATTAAAACGTCCTCGCCTAAGAATCAATTGGCAATCGAATAAGGATAGCAATTGAATAAACCCGACCAGCGAGCTCGCCGTGGCAGCAGCCAAGTGCCAGGCGCTTCTGCATTGTGTACACATAACCGAACGGACACCGGTAGACGCGCTCTCGCCGTGATTGGCCAAGTTTGTCCCGTCGCGCTCCGTCCTATGCGCCGATGGTCGCGATCAATCTGGCCCGCGCTACGAGGTAACGCCGAGAGATAAAGGCTCGCGAAATTAATTAGCGTTACTGCCGGGGGGGCGCAATTTAGCATCGCAGAAAGAGGGAGGCCAGTCTTGAGAACGAAGTGCGCGCAGCTGCGCCTGATCGTCCCTTCGCCGGCAATTGGTCCTCCTTCTCTCTCTCTCTCTCTCTCTCTCTCTCTCCGTGAATAATAAAGTGATTTCCGCCGGGAAAACGGCGCGCAGCTGCGCATTTTGCCAGGCAGCTCCGCAAGCTCTCGCAGCGTGACGTGGGTGCTATGAATGCGCGAAACTCCTGGACATGCACTGCTCCGGGCAGCGGGAAGAGAGAGCTTCGAGTTATTTACTCTTTGCTTTTTTAGAAAAAGAGGTCACAGCTTCTTTTGTGCTAACTGAATTAAGGACGAGCGAGGATATACGTTCGCTTCGAGGGCTTACTCTCGCAGAACGGATTGCGAATGGAGGCGCGCGGCCTTCGAGGAGATGTATAAATAGTTGGCAATCGTTTGAAAAGAAGTCAAGAGTTTGGCATGTTTTTGAAGAATTGGAGGGTGCTTTTGTTTTATTAAAAGAATTTTTAACAGAAATTTTGATTTAACAGAAAACTGGGACGGGTTAACAGTATTTGCAGCTCAATGAATACTGTTTAAAGTAAGAAAATCGTAACTGTCAAAAAATAATCTTGCTTTGGGTAATAACTTTTTTACGATTCATTAAACTGCTGTTAATGGAAAAATATTTGAAAATCTCATTATTAACTAGTTTCTTCTCAGCTTTTTCATAATAATAAATTATAAGACACACTAAACTTTTCATTCCGCCGCGTTTAATTTTCAGCTACAGAAATTTATTAGAAAGCTGTACTTGCTTACGTATAATAATAGTTTCAAACAAGTAACTTTCATTATTCAGTGCCGTTGTATCTGCTTTAACAAAAATCACACACTATAATCATTAAATCCATTAATTAATAAGCAGAAGAATCTTCTTTCACATCGTTTTTAAAAGCAATAGACACAAATTCCTCTTTCCTCGATATACTCTCTTGCATTTGATTCGACATTTGTCGCTGCGGAAGTATCATAGAGGATCTGTTTCCCGAATAGCAACGAAGATGAGAGCATCTTGTAGCTGTTATACATTGGTTTACACTGGTTTCACAGGGCTTGCGAGGACTGTGTGTACACGCAAAGAGAGAGAGAGAGAGAGAGAGTCAGGATTACGCGGGTTTGTTTTGCGGTTCGTTTTCTACCTGTAGGAATGTGGATGCTGCGGATGTAATTGAACATTGTTTCGGAACAATGGAACGAATGAGAGACCTCTTACCGCGAGATGTATATATCCCTTCCTCAGCGAGAAACAAGTTTATAACCGAGTGGGATGAGACCCTTCTTTTGTGCGCAGTCGAAAAAAAAAGAGACGGTAGCGAGACAAGTTGCTGGTTTATTCAGTCTGTTTAGTTGCTATCAATTTTAACGAGATCAGGAAGCGACAAAAGGGAAGACTCTGCGACCATTAATAATTTTATTTTTTTAAACGCGGAAAGGGAAGTTTATTCAGTGGATTTCTGTATTTTGGATAGAATTATCTTCAATATTAGTCACTCGAAGCTCTGGAGTACTGATTTGGAAGAACAACGTGGAAAGAGTAAAAGCAGTAGATAAATAATTTATACAAAAGCCATTTTCGCCGAAAATGGTCGACAGTCGGCATACATCTAAATTCTTAACAAATCCTTTGCTGGAATAATGCATTATTGTGCTCGAAAAATAAGTCAGAAAAAACATTGCCAAAAAGCGCAGAAAATAATTTACCTCGGAAGCATTCATCCATTACGAAGCAACAATAATTTGCTTATGAAAAGCGGCACGATTCCTTCCTTCCCCGCGCAATTTAGCCGTCTCCAGCATAAAATTCCCTCCACGCAGAGGTTAGCAGCGAGTGCGTACGACTCTCGCAGGGACAAAGAGCCTCGGAAATGCTCGCAGCAACGTACGTCGACAGCAGCAGCAGCAGCAGCAGCAGCGGCGGCAGCGGCGGCTGCTGCACTGCAGTCGCTCGAATATCACTCAGCCGCTCTCGCACGGCTACGAAGACGAGCTTACCCGCAACCGCAGCAAAGTTCTCTCCCTCTCTCTCTCTATGCCTGCCGTCCTGAAAGCATTCCTCGATTTCAGCCGAATGTGCGGCTTGTACGCGTCGCACGTGCGCCGGGCGTGGGCGCGACACGACGCCGAACAAATAATACGCTAATTAGCTCCTGCCGCGCGGCGCATCCGCGCGACTCAAAGGAATCCGAGCCGATAATAGATCGATATGCGTCGGCCCCGATTTTCGGGCCGCCGACGCGCGTTGTTCCGCGGCTAATGAGAATCGCGTAAAGGGGAAAAGGCGCGAGCATTTTGTAAGTCGAGCGGAATCGAGCGGCGTCGACGCGGATTTAGTTTTCGCTCCTTGTTTAGACGGTGATTCGGTATTTAAAGGGGGTCGACGATCGTTTGCCGCGGCCTGGCTATTCGAATTATTTAGGGGTATTGAGAGTTTATCGGTTAAATGTTCGATTCGCGCGGCCTTTGTTCAATTTAATTTAATGAAGTCAATTTTAATTAGTGCGCTTGAGCAAATTCTCAATGAGTGGTTCGATGTGAATGGGATTAACTTGTGTAATGCAGAAAACACGTACTTCTAAGTTTTAACTTGAGTTGACAAATAGTTTTACGCGAAATTTTCTGGTAAATTCGTTGCGGATAACGAATTGTATTTTTATGCAAAATCATAAAAATAATAGAGTTAAAATCAGATTTTCAATGTCGTTAATTAAAGAGTTTACGGAAAATTCGTTTACTGTAATGGAATTTATCAATCTCAATTAAATATTAATTACTCTTAAAATTCCTCTGAAATTCTTCACTGTCCTAAATTACATTTTCTGAAAGACCTTAGTACAGAATCTAATACAATTAGAATTTAATGTTTAACCACTTTCTCTATTATAAATTTATAAAATAAGTATTTCACAGAAGATCTTGACATTTGTGTCAAACAAGACTCCAGATTAATAGGCTTCATATATATTGAACATAATAAGAGCGTCAAACTGGGATTGGCAGGAATAATTGTCTTTTTAAAATGGAAAAAAACTTTACTGTCATGATTGAATGGTGGAAGCAATAATTTCCACCCTGAACTTAAAGATTATTATAAAAGTTTCTTTTTTATGCAGAATATATAGACACTATCTTTAAGTAACTTGATATCTGTTCTTCAACATCAATCTGTCTAGAAAGTTCGAAAAGTTTTCACTTGGAATTTTTATAAAACCTCAGGCTCATGTCTTCTCAACTTTGCTCTGAAGTTTGTTTACTTCTCGAAGAAAGGAGTGCATTAAAGAAAGAGCACCTAATGAAATGTTTCCATTCGAATTACTTATAATAATATTTGGAAAAATATAATTACTCTGCTAAATATTCCAACGTCGTTAATTAAAACAACAAGGCTGCGTCGATACGCCAAGTATGCAAATGCCCGTCCGTTCAATCAATAAAAATTCATAACCCTTGAATTTCAATGCGAAATATTGAAAATAAAAGCAGCCTTAACATTTATCCTAAAATTAATGAAAACCTCCATGCTTCAGTATGCAAAACGAGAATTCCAGCATTAAACTCGAAAAATGATCCACCCGTCGCGCCGCAGCCATTCAGCAGAAGCCAAAACCGGCTCTCTATCTCTCCCAAAGAGCTCGCAATTATTGCGATATCCTACGAGCTGCAACAAAAGCCATCCACGAAACAGCGGCCGGGGGGGTTGCACCTCATATAAATACGATTCGATCGAATTTCCGCGGCGGCCCGAAATCGTCATCGATTTCGTGCCTGGGCATTAATCGAAAATCAAACCCGCGCAAAGCCTATCCGCGGAGAGCATCAACGGATAAACCGCAGACGCGCGAGGCTCTTCTATCCATTCCCTCCTCTGCAGATAGTCCGCCAAATATTAGCACGCGGAGTGCCGATGAGATATTCTCCCTCCTGCAATATTCAACCGGCGAGTAGTCGGGCTCTCGTTCATAATTTTCCCGAACTTTTTTCCGCTGATTTTTTCTCGTTAAACGCCACGCGGCAATCCTGTGTCGGCCCGTTTGTGCGCGATTCTATGTTTATTTATGAACGCCGGTATTAAGGATCCGCTTGCGTTTGCCCGCGGATTCTCCTCTTGTTGTCTCTCTGTTTCGGCGAAACCCGTAGTGTGCCGAGGCTCGTCGAGGCAAATTGTCGGCTCGATGAAAGTCTTCAAACGAGAGAGGAGCACACCGAGCGATATAAAAATGGAAATATGCGCGCGCGCGTACCGCGATCGTTTTAAGGATTCGAGGCGCGGCGGATACGCGTCGATGCCGAATTTTTGATGGCGAGGCTAAAAGCTGCGGTGAAGTGCATTCGGTTAGCATGAATTTTGCGGGCGGATAGCAATTGTGAATTTTTGAGCGGTCTGAGTGGGAAACTGTTGAGCCTCGTCGGATGAATCTTTGAAAGTGTTATAGTTTCTGGATGCTGATTTTGGATGGTAATTGTAAGAAAAAAGAGAAATGAATGAAGATAATTTATTCATTAAAAATTTGATTTTTTTAAACTTTCTGTTTTTGCAAACGTTTTCTGAAAACAAAAACGTCATTTTAAAAGTAATTTACATTCAACTGACGAATAAAACTTTTTAATAAAATTAAAATTATCAAATTTAAAATTCCCAAAACTTTGCCGTAAATTGAAAATTTGCATCGAAATTGTAATTAAAAGGAAAACATTATATAAACATTGTGAGTTAAATATTCCAAGAATGTAAATACCAAGGAAGGAAGAGATTCAAACCATCCAAAAAGGAAAATGATATATTTCGTAACGTGAACTTTCTATGCAAACTGACTACAATATGAAAATATTTTTCATAAATTTCACAAGTAATTTATAAAATTTAATATTAAAGCCAAAGAAAACGAGCATAAAAATATATTTTACTAAAGTTATTTTCCTGGTTATGTATTTATATGATGACTAATGAGCAGATTGCGTTATTTTAAATATTTGTCTAAAATTTAACAATTCATTTAAATGCCTCGAAAAGAACATTGCTTTCTGCTTCTGTGAATATAACCCCAAAAATTGTCAAAAATATTGAATTTGAACAATTAGCAATTTAAAAAGAATTTTAGAAATTGATTAACAAACGAAGAACTGCCAACCATAGTGAATACATAATAAATGATTTCGGGAGTTGCGAAACTATAATTGAAAGCAGTTGTTTCTTTTGCGCCATTGTAATCATAATTGACTTTGATAAAAACCAACAAACATTTGTTTATACTCTAATTGCACAATTTCACTACCCCGAATAAACAAAGCTACAACAATTAATATTAGTTTAAAACATTCACATTTTAACGTTAAAAATACAAGTCCTCGCAAACAAGTCCGACGACTAATCCAAAAGTAAAATCCCTCTCGCTCAAATAAAAAAGGCTCTCCGCGCCGCCAGGGAAATTACAAAACAATCCAGCCTCGCATTATGCCCGTCACGACGTCTCACTTTCCCGGCCGCGTCCCTCCGCGCCCCTCTTTTCTCTCCCCGCAAAACGAAATAAGAAAGCGTAATCGCGAGACAGATGTCGATCCAGCCCTCGCTCGTCACGTCCCCTCCACGTCTCCCTTCCTCTTTATTGGCAACCTGTGGGCACTGCATTCCGGGCAGCTTCTCGAATTAGTCGGCACACACCGATTACGACACCTTTATTCGCGCTCGTCCTGGCCTTTTAGAGAGCTCGCGCGAGAGAAGCGGATGCGATCGGGAAAATTGAATTTTTCGAACGGAGAGACGTGCGGTTGGTGGTAACGATGCAAAGGGCTCGATGTGTTCTTGGAAGCTCGCTCGAGGCAAAGGAGAGCGATTGCGGGGAAATGGAAGGCAGCGTTTAAGACGTAGGGGTGGTTAGACTGTGAGAATTATTTTTTTTTTTTTTTCGTGGAAAGTGCTTTAATGCAAGGCGACAATTGTTTGAGAAGTATTAAATGAGTTTAAGTGTAGGTCTGGTTCCTGGCGCAATTAGTACAAGAGCTTTGAAAAAATTATACTAATTTTCAGCAGAAATGTGACACTGCAATTAAAGTGAGTGATATAAGTAGCGCTTATTTATATGCACATTAAAGTTCTAAGTTTCACATAGAAGCTTTAGTTGTGTTGAATTTAGTTTCTAAACTGCCAAATAAAATCTTGCCGTGAGTTGAAACTTCATTACCCGGCATATAAGATTTAGATGCTTCTCGGGCAAGTGATTCTTTAGAGTTGAAATGGAGAACTAACACCGACTATTTTATGTTTTCATTTCTCATTTGAATATAATAAATAATAAATTAATATTATCATTGTACATTTCACAACTTTGAATTTCATATTATTCCGTTTTTAAGACTAAAATATAATTATCGACGAGGTATAGCTTTTTTTTAAAAAAAATATTTTTCCCTTCAATAAATCAAAAAAAGAATCTTCGAATTATTTATTATTGACAAACTATATTGAACTTACTATAAAGCCTCATCTTCTCACGTAGCAAATAAGAACTTGGCAAATAAATTATCGCAGGAATCCTAGTAGAGTTTAGGAGTCGACCCATTCGAAGCATTTAAGCCCTATTTTATCTTAGGTCAAGCACGATCGTGATTAATTTTATTGCCGTAAAAAAAAGTAAACATTTCTAGGCGATGATGGCTCTTCTTTTTTTCTCCAGAAACGTGAGAAACAATTATCGTTTTTTACCCAGAAGTTCCTTCCGTTAATTAAATTTCTTGTTAAACTCTTTTCCTATGATTTTTTCAGACTTTCTTCGTGTAAGCAATATTTCATCCATTCTTTAAAATATATCGGAATTTCGTTAATGGAATAGTTTGGATTTTCTGTAACTTTAATTTAATAGAAATTGCAATTTTGTTAAATTCAATCTTCTCTCGTTTTCTAAAAAATCATTACCTCTTTTCTCAAATATATATATTAGATCGATAATAAAATAAAATTTCTGGCAAATAAGTAATAGAATTGCAGTTTTTTCTCAACAAATATAATCTACGTCATTAGATTTTCAATTTATCTTATCGTGTCGTTTATTTCATAAGCGAATTACATATCCAATAAATCATTCGGCAACCTTTCTTTCAAGAGCGAGGCATTACCCTTATTTAATTTATTCCTGCACCCCAGATATTTATGAACCCCATTGACACTCGTAAACCTTTCTCAAAATCTCGCTCGATAAAGCGCCCGAAGTAACACTCGCAGAAAAGCCCCTCCAAGTAAAACTCCCCACAAAAACCACACCGCGTTTATTTATCGGGCGGCCCGAAAGATTTACCGCTTTTTCCGCATACGTAAGTCAATTCATCGAAACAGCCGAAGCAAGAAAAACTCGGGGGCGAGAGTGAGAGAGAGAGAGAGAGCGAATTAAGCGGCATTGTACGAAATCCCCGAATTCTAAAACGTATATCAATGGCGTGAAGAGGGAGGAGGCGGGGGGAGAGAGGGCAACGACTCGGGAGAGTGATTCAATTAATTGGTTAACCGGCTTCTGGCGGCCGTTAATACCTTTGCACGCACACCTCCGGCCGCACCATAAATTATATACCCCGGGTTCTCGAGCGCGCGCGCCTACACATCTATCGTTTAAGCGGCCCGAGATATATATATATACGTATAGCCCGCTTCTCCGGCACGTCCATTTCGCCGCCCCGTTTTCGCGCTCGCCCGAAACCCTTTTCACCCCCCTTTAAGCATTACTCTGTTGCAAATTCGAGGGATTAAAACGGCGCAGGTCAGCGCAGGTGCGCCGCCGGAGAAATGAGGCTTATTTGCTCCGATGGAATTGAATGATTACGGGTTCCTCGTTTTAGTTTTCGTTTGGGTTTGCGTAACTTACTCTTTGGTTTAGATAAGTTGCAGTTACGGAAACTGGGTAATGGGTAAAGTATTCTGCAAATATTGAAAGTTATTTGTAAGGGAGCAAACATTTATAATAATATGTAAGTGAGCAAACTTAATATATGCGAAAGGTAAAATTATACCGGTAAGCGAATAGCCTTGGAACTGAATATTGCATTGTTTTCTTGAAACTGCACGGCGATAATCGAAATGTGCACATAAAACGGAAGCAACTTTCTTTAAGCGACTTCTTTTGAATGTAGATAAGACTTTTTGTCTCCTTCTTTACTTTCTATACTTCACTTGAATCCGAATGAGGGCAATTGACTGTTTTTAAAAAAAAAACTAAATTGAAAGTCTTCCCTTTTGAAAAATCTAATAGGATTCCATATAGAAAATTCTAATCTTATTGATTAAATCAGTAAGATTAGAATTAGAATAAATTATTGATTAAATCAATAAGATTAGAATTTCTTATATGAAATAAATTCGGAATGCGGAAACAAATCCGGCCAATTTTGAAAAATACGTTTGCAAAAATCGAATTCATGAATATGAGTTATTTATTAGATATACTATGCTTACTCGAGTATTTTGGGTTCAAGCAGCGATTCAGTTTTTTCGGGTAATGACTAAAACACAACTAGTGTAATTCTCGATATTAAAATCTGACTTGACAAGCGCTGAAAGTTTTAGTTATACTTTTAATAAGACTAAAGTGTCATTTTATGAGGAGGTACTGAGCCACTCTAATACTAGGAGTAAAATGTTCGCTCTAAGGAACTTTAGAGAGACGTCCGCTTTTTATATCTTTTAATTATTTTTAATTGCGGCTACTTTTACACTTAAAAACTGCATTTTTTTGCTTAAATTAAAAAAAAGGGGGGATTAATGCGTTCGTCCTCTTTTCAAAGAACCCAACTAATCTATGTCCCTATTATCAAAAAAGTGTATTAAAAGAATACCAAATTATAGGCGTAATATTGCACTCGGAGCTTGCAAAATTTTCCTCCCGCGAATCAATAATTTTCACAACCCCAATTCTTTCATCTCATCAGCAGATTAGGGGAATTAATTACGGCGAAAAACAAAACCACCATCTCGGCTATCCGATAAAAAGGACAGAATATCATCTCAACCTCGATCTTCCCTCCTGAAATTCCTCCGGATGCATCCAGCTCGCATTCTCCGGTCTTTCCACTCCTTCCACCCCCCCTACATCTTACTCCGGGCTCATCTACATCTCGGCGAGCGCTTAAACGTTCTCGGCAGAGGCAGGGAGGCTTGGTTTATGTGCGGTGTCACGCTCTATAGTTGTAGCCTCGGTGGCGGAGGGTGCCGGATAGCCCGACGGCGAGATATACCAGCTATTATCGTCACATCGCAGCCCGGGCCCTCCCTAACAATGATGAATGCCAGAAACTCGGGTGGGGCGCAATTAAACTGTCCGCGGCTGCTCGCGACGAAAGAACTTACGAGGGCCATTTTTCTTCCTTCCCCCGGCACTCCTTTTTTGCTCTCTCTCTCTCTCTCTCTCTCTCTCTCTCCCGCGTGTCTTGAGTGCCCTGCTACTTACGAGGGCTGCCGTATAATTCCCTCGAATGCGGTCGCCGAACGGAATACGCGCGCGCCCCGCGTCGTGGTTTTGTCCCCCGCCGCGGTCTTTCGTGGCATGTCTTTCTCGTCTTTCTCTCTCTCGCAATTATACGGGAGATGAATATTTAAGGAGACGGGCGCATGTGTGCGCCGCTCTTTTGTGTGGATGTAGAGGCGAATGCGAGGCACTTATTAAACGTTGCCGTATAGTTACGGGAGATGTTCCTTCCAAGTGGGTCGAGAGTGTCGTCGTCTGATGCGCTCTGTTGATACGCGAATCTCAGGTGGCGAGGAGACAAAAGGACTTTCTTCTCTCCCCCTCTCTCTCTCTGTCTGTCTCTCTCTTCCTCGCCGGAGTTGCGCATTCAATTTTGCCCGGAAGCACCGAGGAAAGCCTCCATTCAAGTGGAAAAGTTTTCTTCTGCTCTCCTATCTTTTAAAACTTTCATTCATATTTGGTCAGTGAGCGGGGCTGATCCATTCAGATGCGTAATGAATTATGCCCGTTAATTAGTTTATGATCAATTCGAG
This sequence comes from Ormyrus pomaceus, assembly GCA_900474385.1. Lineage (NCBI taxonomy): Eukaryota > Metazoa > Arthropoda > Insecta > Hymenoptera > Ormyridae > Ormyrus > Ormyrus pomaceus. The sequence goes on from UCOM01001213.1 coordinate 37,528, forward strand.
CTTTTCACTTTTTCCTTTTGTATTCAGCGAATGTATGAAAAGATTTTTTAGTTACAGATAATTAAAAAAGAGCTTTATGTGTCAGTCCTCTGCGCTTATACAGAATAACGTTCGAAATAAATATTTAATTAATTAGATTTTAAAAAAAAATTTGAATTTAATTACTGCTGGGTACCTTTATTTTCAATTAGCGCCGTTTGAACTTTCTTTGAAGCACATAATCTTTTAATTCCATTATCTGTATCTTAATATCTTTTGAGAACTTTGAAAAATGAATGTTTCATTATTTGAAAGTCAACAAAATATCAAAAACTAAATCAAATCACGCGATAAAAGCAAATTCTCAAAAAGCATCAGCCGCGATAACGAGCTTACAGACACCAGGCCGTCATTGTAGCAAAAGTGTTTTACGATCCATCGGACCTCCTGCGGCCTTTGCCCCCGTAAAAAGAACAGCGGCACGCCGCGCAATTTCGGCGGCATATTTGTTGTTGCGGCCCTGAATGTGAGGTAATGAGAGACCATTTGCCTAGGCGGCGCGCTCGACTCGACGTGAGTCGGATACAAATGGCCCGATTTGTCATTTCGGACGCGGGCCGCGCCGGTGGCGTTAACGAAGGTCGATATTGATTGGCTCGGGTCGCGCTGCGCGATGTGCTCCTTGGCCAATCCAAGCTTTCGTCGTCTAGCCGCGGAACCTCGCATAGCCCGATTCCGTAATGAGCTAATTTGCCGACTGATTATCGATTCGCGCCCCGCGCGAATAAAGGATCGGGTTGATGGCTGCGAAGATGGGCTTCAAGGAGAGCTGCTCGAGTAAAACGAGGGTTAATGAGGGTTGGAAGGCTGAGTTTTTTTTAATTGTTTTATCTCTTGAGAAACGGCCTTTTGTTTCGTATCGATTTGTAACTCGTTCCGATTATAGTTGAGTTTCGACGTAATTCGCGACGTTGGGTAATAATACGAATTGCTAATTTCGTTTATTTGAAAGAGCCTTTTAACTAGAACTGGATTTCACAATTTCAGATAATGGCAAATTTTGATATTCGAAATTCATTGATGCGGAATCCTGTGTTATAGCACTTGAAATTTAAAAGTATTAAATATTTTATTCGTTATATAATGCGTGGATAAAATTTGTGGTTCAATTTTATAGAATATATATTATTAATATGTACCATAAATTTTGAAAGGGAAATTTGAAAAGAAAATTGTGGGATCAATAATTGCTTTTTTTAAACTATAGTTTAAAAAGAAAAAAGGATTATCAAGAAAAATAAAATGTATTAGATCTTGTCAATAATATCGTTTTCTAATAATGAATATTTGTAACATACCTGCAATTAATAGATTTTAATAAAATTGGTAATCAATATAGAAGGCCTAATCAGAAACTTAATTAAATTTCAATGCGAATGAGCTTATAGGGATTACTTTATCTTCAAACTCTGGAATTGGAACTGCACCAATGCTTGAGATTAGCTATTAACTGTAAAAAAAAATTTTGCTTAATTCAATTTTTTTCTGTTAATAAAACCAATAAAAAGTTTGTAAATACATATTTGTAATTGATATTCCCAAAAGATATTTTCTACGGGTAATAATAAATGATGCAAATTCACCAACTAAATAATGTGTAATTATATTACGGAGTTTGCATATTATAGAGGAGCAGTGCATAATCGAGTATTATAGTTTGTTGTCGAATGGATTTTGGTACATAAAAGTTTAATTGTTTGATGCGATCTCTTATCAAACCATTAAACAATGCAGTCACTTGACTAGTAGTATAATTATATTATTAAATGAATATTGATATCAGCTTTGATAGCTCTGTACACTAAATTAAAGAAATAAACTTATTTTGAAAATTTTTTTATTACTTTGCTATTAAATAGGCTCTTCAGAATATATTAATTTTCCTATACCATTGAAATTAAAGCTCTTCCCATAAACAAGTTTTATAAACACCTCGATTTTTCAAATTACTCGACAATGCGCCGATTGTAATTCATCGATTATCATCCAATGGATGCTCGACCCAATTAGCTCTCGACTAATGAAACTGTCACGTTCGTTTTTCCCATTGATTTCCTCGCAGTTCTAATTACCAACAATCCAGCCAGCGTCCATCCACATTCAATTAGCTTCTCTCTCTCTTCCAGGTGATCTCCGAGTACTGCAGAACGCGGATGCAGTCCAGACCGTTTTCGCACATCATCATAGACATGTTCCGCGAAGTGGTCCAGTCCCCGCAGTACGCCGCGCGAAAACGAGCCCTCATGCAGCCGCAGCGAAGTCTCCCCTCCGTACCTCCCCAGCCGGAGAAGCACAAGCAGCAACAGCAGCAACAGAAGCATCACCATCCCCTGGGCTTGAACGCAGTGCCGGCCCGTCAGAATCCACCCCAGCTGAGGCATCGCGTCAAAGGTGCCCTCTTTCGGCTGCAGTCCAGGAATTCCCGATCCCAGCCGAATCTCCTGAGCATGTCCACGAGCCCCGAAGCTCAGAGGTACGGAGCCCAAAGGACGAACGCCGACGGCGGCTGCTGCCCCACCTCCGCTTACGGCTATGCCCCGGATACCGGCCGCCACCTTCGCCAGCACGCGCGCACCAATTCCCAGCCCGACTGCTGCGTCGAGCGAGGTACGTCTTTTTTTTCTTTTTCTTTTTTTTTTTCGAGGGCACGACGAGAATGCCGCGCTCCGTGAGGGGAGTGCCGAGAGAGGCAGTTTGCCGCGGGTCAAACGGGATCGCTATGCGAAATTTTCAAGGAATTCGAGAATTTTAACCGTCAGCCGACTGTGCCGCCGTCGCTTTTTTACTGGTTTGTTGACAAATCTGGCGGCGGTGAATTCTTTAACGAATTGTATATGAATTTTTTTTTTCTCAAAGAGTTTGTCTTTTTCGTTCGATATCTTTTGTTTGTTGTGCGCTGTCAAAGTTATTTAAAAATGGACGATCTTTACGCGGATACACTCTTTTCAGTAAACTGGATAAGTCGAATCTGATTTTTTGTTATTTTTTTATTGATCTTTTTTTGAGACTCGAATGTAGACAAAACAAAATAGAGTTATACAACTAATGATGTTTGTTCAAAGTGAGGGGTGCTTGTGAAATTCATTTTTAATTTCCAGAATTATTTTGTAGCTTACATCGAGTAACAATAATTATTGTTATTTCGAGTCAAACCGATAACAAAAATAAACTTTACGAACTTCAATTAAATTTACTGCATAGTAAACAGCATAAAATAGCAAGTGTCCGCGCTATCTTAAATAAAGCGGTCGCCCGTGACCCAGATATTGAAAATGCAGGATCGATCGGCTCTCTAATGGAGGCATCCGAAAATCTGCTGTCCTTAGGAACGGGCTTGACGATACCGCAGGTGCGGAGCAGCAGCAACCTGCCGGCGATGGCGTCTGCGAGCGATGCCCGGAATGCCAATAATCCGTATTACGGGGACCCGATCTACGCGATGCCGGTGAAGCCGTTCCTCAGCTCCCAGGACGTGCGCAACGCGAGACAATTTCAGCGGCTGCCGGAAGTTTGCCCGGCGATCGGTTGGAACTATTGCGGGAACGCCGTGGCTGCCTCCTCCCAGCCCGCCGTCTCGCGCCTCGACAACGGAAAGACGACGACGACCTACGCTCCTGCTGCTTCTGCCAAGGTAAACTTTTCGCGGCTCTCTCGCGCTTAGGGAAGGAGGGCCGAGTTTCCGGGCCTGGACTTGGAATGCGCCGCTGAGAGATAGCGAGAGCCGCCGCGAAGCACCTTCGTGCTTTATTTCAAAGATGCATTGCAGCTTGGCTCCGGCGGAGGGAGTGAGGCGTGCGAGGGAAAAGTTCGAAAATCGAAAAATTATTGCAGTTGCCTGCCTTTAACTTACAAATTGGAAATGTTGCTGCTGACACTTATTTTGATAAAAAAGATAGAATAGTTTTCTTGTTAACTTTTTTTTTTGTTTTTTAGTTTTATCGGGAAAAGTTGTGAAATTTTATAAAATTTCACGCAGGCAACTAAATTTCAAAATCTCATATTAAAATTCTTGAATAAAAAGTGCATTAGGTCATTTGAATTAAGCTGGTAAAAAAATAAAAAGGGATGGAAGAAGTTTTAACAGGAGCTTTTGAATTATTAAATATTAAAATCGAAGATGGAGAAAAAAAAATATTGAAATTTTTTTATTTTAAATAATCCTAAATATAATACGTTAAATACAGTGTGACAAACAGAATTTTTAAATTCGTAAACCTCGTTGGAGTGCCGAAATAAGTGGCAGCAGTTATCTTAAAATTTAAATAGATAGCTAGCCAAAATACCTGTTATGCCTTGAAATATTATCTTCGCTGAACAATTTTATGAGCGAAGCTCCGTTTAAATACCTTTAGTAATTTAATGCTCACAGAAAACTGATAACATTCCTCACTCAATTTATTGCTAAATGTTAAAAAAATGAAGAAATAAATATATACCGAAAATGAAACATCAATATAATACAAAGTGCAAAAAAACTAACTAATAATATTTAATGCTTTATCCAAATCAATATATTCCATTAACTACCAAATAAGCAATTCAAACAATAGTATACATCACGTCTTAACTCAAAACGTAATTGCTCCGTCTTAGGAGGATCTCTATGCAACATCGACGAAAAAGCACCCGGGCCCCATCGCCCTGCAGCGGCAGCACTCGAGTCCGCAATTTACCTCGAGCCACGGCGGCGCGGCGGAGCAAAAACTCTGGGGATTCGTGAATCCTCTGCGCGACTCCCGGCCTCGGAACGAAAACTCGAACGGCGGCGAGGTGCGACAAGCGCCGCAGCAGCAGACACAACAGCAGCAGCAGCAGCAGCAGGCGGAACAAAAACAGAATGCCGAGGGGAGGATTCCGTACGTGCCGCGGGGACCGCCGCCGCCGAAACCGCCGCGTATAATCACCAGCCTGAAGAAGGCTGCGGCGGCCCAGGCAGCCTTAGACGCCGAGCTAAGGGCGAAGGAGAAACCGCAGAGGTAAGAGGGAGAGCGGAGCTCTTGAATGTTCATTAGGTCCGATCTTGTATGCACACTCGCAATGCCCGGCCCGATCGCTGCGGTCGTTTGCCCGGCGCTCGCGCTGAAAGTTGAAGGCCATATGCCCCGGAATGCCGGAAGTTGGGCTATTTTCGGATAATCTCGGCGATCCCGATTGCGTTTCTTGTTTATGGCTTGTTTCAACTTGTAGTTTCGAGCATTTAATGACCTGCGAATGAATGGCTTTGCATTTTCGAACTTGGCATTATCTACGTTTATTATCGTGCATATTATTCTTGCTCAAATAGCTTCTCTGTCTTGATATAATGTTTAATATGTTACGGAGTAAAGTTTCAGTTTTTAAATTAATTAAGTTGACTTTCGTTAAAACAGCTGCAAATTTGTTTGCCTTTTTAGAATTGCCTTGGAATAGGAAATGATAATCTCTTTGAACAAACTCTTAATTTACTTAATTAAATTAAAGATTTATTGTGAAAATAAAGGAGGAAACTTACTTATTTTATTAAAGATGTTTTTACTTTAATATGATTTAAACGTTTTATGCAATATTTCGTTAGCATTGGACACTCTAACTAAGAAATACAAGAGTATTTGTAAAAGCTGTTTAAATTTTCACCCTTCAGCAAACTACAACTTTGAACGCCGACATAAAAGACTAAAAGCTCATCGTTTGCATAATCTAATTAGCAAGCTCATTTCTTTTTTGTCAATGCACGCACGTATTCGCCAGGCAAAGAAAAATTAGGTACAATCAATTTCCTTCTTGAATTTGAAAAGGGGTAGCTGTGGGTACGAGCTCGTAATCCTCTGCATTTGGCAGGGCGGAAGAAAGAGAGAGAGAAAAAATGAATGGAGCTCGGCATTTTAACGCGAAAAAGGCGACGAGAGCAAGACTTTAAAAGACAAGCCCCTGCCTGGCAAGAAGAGTTTAATTAAAATCCAAGCGCCAGTTCGTTAACGCCCCAACATAATATTCCACGCGACGCTGGTGTTTGTAGTGTTTTACCGACTTCTAAATTACTCTATTTATAGAAGTGTAGTCGGGCTTTAATAGCTGCTAATTCAAGACGACGACAGACAAAAGCGGCCGGTCTTTATAGAAAAACGTGCTCGAGTTTTTTTCATCTGCATCCCATTTGCATGTACATTGATTTACGGCGGCTTTTTCAGCTAATTTTATTTTATTTTTAATGTTAATTATCTAAATAATTGGTACAGAAAGAGTAAAAACTGTACGTCAACCTGAGTGTTGTTTTCATCCGGGAAAATAAACTTTCCACTTAAACTCAGCTTTTTAAACATTCAATTCGCTCGCGATTTTAATAACTCATTGAAAAATAATGAAAAAAGAAACGGCGATTTATTGCTAATGGAAAAAGTTTAGCGATCGGGCTAACGTTGCTACTTAAAAATAAATCTGCTTTCCTTCGAAACAGAGACTTGAAAAATGGACCTCGAGCACGAAGAGGTCGAGCTGTTCAGCGAGCTCCGTCACGTCTTTACCGAACTGTGAATGGCCCCAGCTTGGCTTTTAATAAAACACAGTGCGTGGGTCCCGAATTCGTCGTCAGAGCAAACCAGCCTGCAAAGCTATTGACCGTTGGTGACTTTAAGGTATGTATATATATATATATATATAATATTAAAAAATAAATTGCAAATGTAAAATATGCACTATGTTTTTTTTCAAACAACTTTTACAATGGAATTCTAATTGATTAAAGTCATATTTCCTTTTTAAAAATAACTGTATCTTCAAACAGTTATCCCGTCAAATATTATTTTCTTCGTAAAATTACAAGTCTAAATATTTCCAAAATTAAATACTTTCTTCATCAAATTTCTTTAATAGAAATCAATATTTGCAACGACCTTTATAAAAAATACTATAAAAATTAAAAAAAAATTCCGGTACCGGGAATCGAACCCGAGCCTCCTGGGTGAAAGCCAGGTATCCTAGCCACTAGACCATACCGGATTCGTGGATGGGCTGGCAGAATAGACATTCTTCAACCTCCACGCTTTTCTAAAAATAAAACTTAGGCTAATTTCATAATATTATTACTGTTGCATCAGAATAAGAGTAGGGGAAGTGATATGAGTGACGTAACATGGTATTGCTGGTATGAGTCATAACTTCTCATTCTAAGATATTAAATTTTAAAATTTAATTTATTTTCGTCAAAGTAAAGAAGATAAAAAATGTAGTACTTACAAGAACTACATTTATATGTGATAGATTATTGGGTTTTGGAAATAAAAGGAGACGGTTTAATTATAATATTAACCCGAGTAGAAACGGATTTAAGGGGAAAATGAGGGCCTCAACAGGCACCTGAGAATGATTTTAAGGTCCTTCTAAGGTATATTCTCAGGTGGTAATGGGGGCAAGTTAAGGGCCTCATCAGCTCTTGACTGTTGATGAGACATGTTGGTCTCTTTAAAAGCTGAAGCAAGCAAAGCTTCAAAATTTTCCAACCGGTCCTCATCTTCATAAGAATGCGAAGAATTGCAGTCACTATATAGTTGAAGTTACATCTGTCTCAGACTGATCCAGAGAGTCATAATCCATGGGCAAAACCTCCTCTTGCAAGGCTACATCAAAGTTATTTAAAGATGAACTAGAATTCAAAGTATCACTGACGAAGACACTTTTCTGAACCTTCTGCCTATTATCTTCAGGTACACTGTCCACTACAGTTGATGCACCTGAACTCTTGCATGAAATACCATGCAAATGGTCTACTCGTGCAGAAGAACTGACACGAGTCAAAATCCTTTGCTGACCAAGAGAGCACTGATGAAAAGCTTTACGTGTTCTGATGCTGTTTAAAGCATACATTTTTAAAAAACTTGCAATAAACTATTTTTAATTAAAATTAATTCTAATAAATTTACTTTATAAATGAATCTAAATTAAATATAAACAATCAAAAAACTATTTTTTACCAAAAACAATTGTATTTTATTTAATTATTATATTTAAAAGAGCTCTTTAATAATATATTATTAAAAAATACTTAGCAACTGCAAATAGATACAAATAAACTGAAGTGTAACTGCCAAGAAAAGATTACTTCATTACTTAAACCATCAAAACATAAAAACAGTAATTCAATTGTTTTAATATGGGCTCTTTAAATGGTGCTTTAAAAAAAGGCGGTGGGATTTAAATATTTAAATTTTATAATAATATAAAATGCCTAAAAAAGTTTTCAACATAATAAATATAAATATTTTATTTAAGTATTTAACAGACATAAGAGTTTCTCTAATATATATAGGTAATAATTGTAAAACTTAGCCAATAAATAATTAGCAAAAATTAATTTTATTAATTCAATGATAAATTTATAATAATAGAATAAAAATAATTAATATAGAAAACAATGGAAGTCTAAAAGCATTATAAAATTTATTTAAATATGAGATCAAAAATCCTTAAGAACCACAAAGGACTCTCCGGGTAGGCCACAATGCTGCCTCAGTCATGCAGGTGTTAGATTTGGCACTGCAGGATGTTTCAGATGACTTGCTACAATGCTGCCTCAGTTTCCAGATATATTATAAAAATATATAATTATAATAATTTGAATGACAGCTGCAAGTGTCCCAAGAAAGTACCTGTAACATAAAAAATAATTAATATTTAGTATTGAAAGGTATGGTTTTATTAAAATAATTAAATGAATGTGTATTACCTTTCTTTTTTGCTGCCAGAACCACAGAGGAATCCTATTCGACAGTTTATTACAAACTGCTGAATTGAGCATTTGAAACAGTTAACTGCAATAACACAGAAATATTAATATACATAATTTAAGATAAAAGAGAATGTTCGAATATGTCACACTTACAAGAACAGTATTTGTCAGCTGGGTCTTAGATTTGACACTGTAGCTGTGATTTGAATTATCAGTGTGAAGAAATTTGTTAGGTTGTCAATGAGATCTTAAAATCAGTGCATGAGGTTGCATATACAACTCATAATAGCTAAAAATGTTTAATTAAAACACTGATTGCCTCCTGCGAATTTGAATTTTCCCGGTAAACTATAACCTCAATTCTATATTATCCCGATAACATTGCAAAAGCAAATTGACGACACAGCGACACCAACCGTGCTGCACCTATGTTATCCACTTACTTCCGCTTATGATCGTCATACAGTGATGCCGCTTGAAAAATTGCGTCTAGGGTCCCCAAATTATTTCATTCAATATATAGATATACTTCCAACGTTA